>RJWT010004949.1:0-32034 GCA_004365215.1 Cuniculus paca
TTTTATTATACTTGATGGCATGGACAGCTATTTCAAAGATAACAAAATATATCATTGCAGCCATCGAGGATTTCCAATTATCTTGTTTCGAAACCCTGTATTGCTTTCATTGTTTTGTTTTGATTGATTTTACTCTATTTTGTGGTTTTGATTGTATTATGTTTGAAGGTGTAGGCAACTGGATAACAGGAGGCATTATGGTAGCCACTGCTGTTTTACTAGTATCTTGAAGTTCTGTATTGCTTTCATTGTTTTGTTTGTTTTGTTTTGTTTTTTTATTGCTTTTATTCTGTTCTATTTTGTTTGATTTTATTTATCCCTGATGGTATGGGCAGTTATACTGAAGATAACAAGAAGTATTGTGGTAGCCATTATTGATTCCCTTTTACCCTGTTTAGAAGTCATGCACCATGTTCATTGTTTTGTTGCGATTGACTCTATTCTGTTTTATTTTGTTTGGGGTGTATTCTTTTCAAAATAAAAAAAAAAACTCCCTTTCTTGCATTTTTTCTAGACCAATGACATGGCTGCTATGACCATGAAAATCATTTTTCTATCCCAGGAGGCTTGACAAAGTGACTAACCTGAAGGTGAACTTATTGCAGCATAAGTTTGAGAGACCCTCATTTGCATGCTCCTTTCCAAGACTCTGCACTAAATTTAGAATACACAATTTTGTATTCTTTGTTCTTAAATAAAGCCCACTAAATTGAGTAATCTGGAGGACTCTTGGCTTTTTCTATGGTTGGAAGAAATGATGTAACTTCTACCCATGAGGGTCTTTGTGTATCTTCTAGAGATGTCTAATCTGATTCAAACTTTTTATTTTATTTTATTTTATTTATTTGTGGAGATTTAATCCAGGGCCTTTGCATTGAGATACATCTACAGGCCTGCTAAATTGCTAAATTTCCCAGACTGGGCTTAAACTTGGCAATCTTCTCACTTTAGCCTCCTAGAATACTGGGTGATATGTGTGTGTCACCATTCCTGGCTTGACTCAAACATTTTAAGGCCATACAAAAGTTCTTCTCTATTATCTTGTAACACCTGCCTTCCAGATTTCTCACCAAAGCAGTATGTATTAAGAGCGCTCTATGTGATAAACACTATAGTAATTAGGTTACATGAATTATCTCATTTAATCTGTGCAGCTCCTAAGAGTGAAGAGCAGTGAATCTCACTTTACAAGTGAGGAAACTGAGACTGGGAGAGGTTATTTAATATGCCCAAAATCACACATCTCAAATATAAAGCATATTGTTATGAAACTCATATTTTCAACAGCTATGTCATATTGCCTTTTTTATTTATTCGTTTTTCTAGATACATTACTGCATGTACAGATAATTTTTTTTCTAAAATGTGACTTTCATGCAACCTCTGGGAAAAGATTTTTTAATACCTATCAAAAATTTTAGTTGTACCCTTTGACCCAGAATTTCTGATTTTTTACTCTACACTATAGATATGACAAATGTCCATGTGTAAGAGACTAGTCAAGGAAGATACAGAACATGTCCAGGACTTAGATGTCCAGGATTTAGAAAAGAAAAATAGTTTGCAAAAGTGATTTGGTTTGTATAAAAAAATTATATTTATCTATAAAATGTCTGTATTTGGAAAACATTCCAAACTGTTCAGTGAATGACTGCGAATTGGTAGGCATGAAAAGATGGAGGAACTTCCACTATTTATTTCACACAATTTTGTTCCCATCTTTTTTTTAACACTGAATACTTGTTATGTTTATAATAAATGGCAACAAGTATTACTCCAGCTGTGTTCCCCATAGTTCAGCAAACAATACATCAACAACTGAACCTTACATCTACTAATGTAGTTTAAACTTACATTTGTTTTTTTCCTCCACCTACCATAGCTTTCACTGAACTTGCCATCAGTCAAGAAACGTTAAGTTTTTTTCACAGAACCAGAATGCAGCGTGGGTAAAATAACAAAAGATAACATTCAATGCAATCATTGTTACTTATGTTAAGAGCAGACTTAAAACAACAGGAAATCCTTGGCATTTTTAACACTCAGTCGTGCATCAACCCACCTCTTTTCTATTGATGATGTTTACAATCTTCCTGAGTTGCTGCTAGGTACAGATCCCCTTTAAAAAGTAAAAAAGTACAGGTGGGTGGTGCAGAGATGTCTGTTCAGTGTGCTTGGAGGTGTTTCAAGTCGTTTATTTTTCATAAATGTACATTTAGAACGCAATACTTTCCCCTAAACTTACAAATAACCAATGTTAACAGAGACTCGTGAATTTTTATTCACAAATAAGTATCATTTTTTAAACTTAAATAAGATTAAACAATATGAACTGTTATCTAACTTCCTTTTTTAATGTAACATTTCATCTTGGATATATTTCTGTATCACTCTCCATACAAACTTTCTTCCTCAGGGCAGTCTTGTCTCAATTATGCTAATTGAACTTTTTGACTATTTGTGTGAATGTGAGAGGTATAGGTGTGGAAGGAGGAGCCCCCAGAAGGACAAGAGATCAGAAGGACAGGAGACCTAAAAGTTCAGAAGGCAAGAAGTATCAGAAGGAGATCCACCTGCTCAAAAATTATGCCCCAAACTCTGCACTAATTGGAGAGCCATTTAGACCACTGGGAATCTGTATTTTCTTAAGAATAAAATATAATGTCAAGGGCATTGGAAATCATTCAGAAAATATGGGGTATGGAAGTAAACCTTGATGTTATAGTGGCCACACTATGACTAGGGGATAGAAATTTTCTAGGTGCATTATGATCTTATGAGACCACCATCATATACGTGGTCCATCATTAACCAAAATATCATTACATGGCACATGTTTGTGATATAAACAAACCAACTGTGATGCCAGTCATATAAAAGTACATGCAAAGATGAACATAAAGTCACAGGGAGTTAAGGACAGGACATAATATTTGAGGATTAAGATGATGATTATATTACTGCTTTACAAGAGGTGACAAAATACATGGTGAACATTTAAATTTTTGGTAAGCTGAGAATGGTATTTAGGGAGAAGGAATAACATGTGCAAAGGCACAGAGACCCATTAGAACCCTAAGTAGAAAAGTCTAGTGTGAGACAGAGGGTGGGGCATTCCAAGAGATCAAACTGGATACATGGATGGTGAGGCCTTGGATTTGCGGACTGAGTCCTCTTATAGTACCCTAGACGGTAACAATTTCTTCTGTAGGTGCAGAGGAACTTCTGCAGACTTAGCTCAGGCCCAATAATTGAGCACCATGTTAGAATGTCGCCCCAGCAGCAGAGGATAAAGGAGTGAACCAGGACAGTGACAAAGAGGATGGAGCAAAGGAAATGGGTGTGAGGGACATTTGGAAGGCAGAAGAAGATGTTTTAATTAATACAATCCAGGCAGAGGAAGGCAGAGAGGGGACACTAGGCTGCATCCTGAGTTTCTGCCAAGATCAGTGAGTGGTGGGTGCAGCGTCCCTGAGACAGCAGAGAAAAGGAGCAGACCTCAAGGTGTGCAGAGAGCTGGGGGAGGTGGTGATCACAGGCCAGGGAACACAGCCGGACACAACTTTGGGTGATGTGACTGGAAAGAGGGATTTGGGGAGCATCTACCCTGACAGACATGAGATGCTCGTCGAGAGCATGTTCCTATAGAGGGGCTTTGTGCCCAGAACATGCTACTTTGGTGGAGATTAAAAATAGGTATTATTTGATCAAACTATAATCAAGATGGATAATTCCATTGAATATACCTAAAGGATAGTAGTTGTAGTAGTTGTTTTTTTTTTTTTTACAGAAAGCCTAAAATTTTATTATTCTGACACCCTTTTTAAAAAAATTTTAACATGTGATCTTGAGTAATATACGTCTTATTCTCCATGTTTTCTGAATGTTCATACAAATACAACAGCTTTCTGGAAAATTATGAAATTATTAGGAAACTGTTACTCCCTTTATCCAAGGGATACACACACATCCTTCAAAGAAAGGATGTGTTATACAAGCACATCCTTCAAAGAAAGATCAATCAGACTATGCATGCCTCTTTCCCAGTCCTTCATTATGGATCCTGAGAGTCTACATGAAGAAAAGGTAGGCAGTGGAAAAAATATAAGAAGAGCAGCAGCACTAAAGGGCTATTAAAGTCTCTCCTGGGAGATTTGGCAGTGATAAAAGAATCCAGTGAGGAGGTTTTGTGGTGGGTCTCTTATCCACAGAAAAGAAGCTGAGTTCTAAGACACCCTATAATTTAGTTGTTAAGGCAGCTCAACTGAAAATAAGACAACTGCTATGAGGCAAAAGGCCATAAAATTGTCTCACCTGATAGAGCCCAAGAACTAGACAACTCTCTTCTAACTTTGGATTAGGTACATTCCCCATTTGAAATTTTATTTTATGTTTTTGTTTGTTTTTTGGTACTGGGATCAAATTCATGACCTCACACTTGCCAGGTAGGCACTTGTGCCACTGAGCTAAACCCTCAGCCATGAAATTTTATTTTAAACACCACTTTGTGCTTGGGTTAATCACTTTACGTCTACAATTCTATAGCAGCAAAGGAACTCAGCTCATCTTCTTTTACTCTTCTTCAACGAGAGGAAATAAAGGAGATGATAAAGCTTTTAGAGAGCATGAGATCTTACTGATGATGTCCATCTAGCTCTCTTATTTTAAATATAAAGTTAGTGAGGCTGAGAGATCAGGGGCCTGCTCCAGCCGCAAATGCCACTGATGTCTGGAGGGGCAAGCTCCTTCGGCAGAAAATTACCGGCATTAGGGGCAGGCGGCATTGAGTTCTGGTCCCACTAGCTGTGAGTCTGTAGGCAACTTTCAGGACCTTTCTGAGCTAGTTTTCCATGCATGTAGAAAATGAGGAACCTGGGCTAAGTCTCCCATGCTGCTTCACGTTCTAGCACCCCACCAGTAGCTGTTTTGTTTTGTTCTGTTTTGAAGATTGGAGCCAATCCTTAAACCAGGACATTTTTAGCCACACTTTATTCCTCAGACTATACTACGAAAACTTGCTGAGTCCCTGCTACTTTAAGGGCTGTTGTCTGCAGACCTGCAGTTTCACCTGGGGCTCATGTACACCAGAGCCTTGGGAAATTGCAAATCTGAACCTGCATTTTAACAAGATCATCACTAGCTTGTATGCACATTAAAGTTTGAGAAGTGCTGTATTTAAACAGGCTGGGGGACCAGGGATATAGCTCAGCGGCACAGTGCCTGCCTGGCAAGCACGAGGTTGTGAGTTTGATCCCCAGTACCAAAAACAAAAAATGAAACAAAACAAAACAAACAAAAATGCTATACCTACAGCATTAATCTTAAAAACTTTAATTAGATTAACCAGTTCATGTGTTTAAACTTAGAAGTTGAAGATATACGTACTTTCTTCATCTGTTTTCTGTTGCTATAACAGAGTATTTGAGATGGGGTAATACACAAAGGAAATAAGTTTACTTTGGCTCATGATTTTAGAGACTTGGAAAGCCAAGGTTGGGTGGCTGCACCTGGTGAGGGCCTCATGCTGTACCAGAACTTGGCAGGAAAGTAAAAGAAGTGACACATGCAGAAGAGGCAAGATGTGAGTGATGTCCTTGCTTTGTAAAACTCGCTGTCATAATAACTAATCCATTTCTGGGAGTGAGAAGTCATTCACTACCTTGAGGATGAACCCAGTCCCAAGAAAAAGGAATTAATCTCACTTACTGACCTTAATTGCCTCTTCAAGTCATCACCTCTCAACTCTGCTACAATGGCCATCACGTCTCACTGTGAGTGTCAGAGGGAACAAATCAGGTTCAAACTAGAGTGTATATCATGTTGAAAGCCCATGTAATTATTGAAAGGGCAGAACTAGAATGTGTAACTTTCAAAGAAGTAAAGGAGAAATATTGGATTGAGGAAAAAAAAAACCCTTTATCTGTGAAATGGCAAGAAAGAAAGGAGGAAAACAGTGGAGTATATAGGAGCAAATGTGAATGTTGGAGAGAATGCAGAAGAGGGAGGAGAGAGATGATCAAAGGAGAAGCAGGAAATACAAAACAAGGTCTCAGTGGAAGAGAGAAGGGAACAGGATCAGAGTAGCTGGGAAGGGGACAGGAACTCACTGAGGGAAGAGGAAAGGTGGAATTATGGTTATCTCATGAGTTTCCATGTCAGGTGGTCTTTGCTGTCACGAGTGAGGCAAGGACATTCATGAGAGTAAAAGAGGAAGGGGTATAGGAGATACATGGAATTGAGAAGTTCCACCCAGGGAGGCCTACGAATGGAAAGCAGCAGAAAACTTAGCCCTTCACAGTCGTGCCTGGTTCCTGGAAGGCTGCTTCCAGATTGCAGAGACACTTGGAACCGTAGCTGAGACTGATCTGAAATGATAAAACCTCCCACTTCATTTTTGCCTTGCCAGCCATCCAACCACCCTATTTTGCAAATATTCCTGTCAAATTAGATAAGACAATTATGTAAGTTTAGTATCTGAGAGCTTGGAGAAAATTGAAGATCATTTTTACAGATAAGAAAGTCCCAGAAATATTAATCCAATTTTTCTTGCCCAGACCTCTCTTTATTACTTTTATTTGAAATGAAGATTGTGGTGACACTAGATGATTAGCAGTTAACATTTCTGGAGGATTTCATTCCTTTTTAAACCTTTTTTTTTTTTACTGTGGCAAAATATAATAACATAAAATTTACTTTCTTAGTCATTTTGAAGATACAGTTTGGAGGCATTAAGCACATTCCCACTGATGTAAAACCATCACCACCATGCTTCTCCAGAAATTTTTCATTGTCCCCAAATGAAACTCCATTAAACAGGATTCTATTCTTAATTCAAACCTCAGCTCAGAAGCTCCCATAAGCATAACAAGAGGTCTCAGTCCCCTCTTAGAGTATCCTACAGCTATTTTTTGGAGAACTGAAGAAGGACATCTACATGTGCACACAAACATATGTTATATTTAAAGTCATGGAAATATAGTTTCACACAATTTTTAAGTTTAAGACTGACATTTTGAGCAGTTTTAGATTATAGAAAATCTAACAGAAAGCACAGTCCCTCATCTACATTCCCCAAAAGTTTCCCTGATTGCTAACATCTTGCATTAATGTCATATATTTGTTACAACTGATGAGCCCGTATTGACGTATTAATTAAGATCCACAGTTTATGTTGTGGTTCACTCTTTATGTTGTAGTATTCTATGGATTTTGAGCAGTGAGTGGCATTACAATATCACAGTGAATAATTTCAATGCCCTAAAACTCCTGTGCTGTCTTTATCATCCTTCCCTTCTTCCCACCAAATCCTAGAAATCACTGATAGTTTTACTACCCCCATGATTTTGCCTTTTCCAGAAAAGCATATAATCAGAGTCATGTAGCTTTTTCAAATTGGTTTCTTTCACTTAGTAATATACATTTAAAGCATCTCCATGTCTTTTTGTGGCTGTAGCTCATTTCTTTTTAGTGTTAAATAACATTCCATCGCCTAAATCTATCTAATTATTATCTAATTATTCATATACTGAAGAACATCTTGGCTGTTTATAAGTTTTAGCAACTATACATAAAGTTGCTATAAACATTCATGTGTAAACGTAAGTTTTGACTCATTTGGATAAAATACCAAGGAGCACAACTGCTGAATCATAAGGAAAGAGTATGTATAGTTTTGTAAGAAACCAAACTGCCTTCCAAAGAGGCAGTAGCATTTTATATCCCATCAGTAATGAGAGTTCCTATTGCTCCACATCCTCACCAGCATTTGATATTGTCAGTGTTTTGCATTTTAGCTAGTGTGAATAGATGTTTAGTAGTACATCATTGGTCTTTAAATTTTCAAGCCCTTATAACATATCAAGTGGAGCATCTTTTCATATGCTTACTTGACAACTATTTGTTTTCTTTCTTGAGGTGTCTCTTCAGATCTTTTGCCTATTTTAAAAATTGAGTTTCTTGTTGAATTTTAGGAATTCTTTGTATATTTTGGATGCCACTTCTTTATAAGGTATGGATTTTGGCAAATATTGTGCAGCTGGTAAGTTGTCACAGATTCTTCACTTACAAATGGGAATAACTCAGGCCATAAGAAAAACTCAGTGTGTATCTAACCCAACCCCCTGGACCAGCACAGCTGAAAAGCTGTGAAGTTTCAAAAAAGGTCCCTAACATTGAGCATTCAAAGAAAGCGTGGTGTTCTAAGTGAGTTTGTGCTGGTATTATGCTATTAATGAAATGGCACTTGACTTTTGCAGCCTAACACGTATGGCAACAGGTGGAGAAACTACAAATAGCCCTGGCCTAAGAATGGAAAAAATGATAAACCAGGGCCAAGGACTTCAAAGTGACTTAATAACAGGAATGCAAGGGGCAGACCTGAGGATACATAGCAGTGAGTTACAGGCCTCCCTAAGAGCTGGCGGGTGCAGAGGGCTTTGGGCTGTGTGCCACCCTCTCACCAACACTGCTTAGACCATCGTAGTAAACCCATTCACAGCTTGTCCACACAGCGTGTCTCATAAATATCAATTCCCTAAAAGTGACAAAACACTCATACGCCCTTGTTGCTACACCAAACGGAGCCTCTTTGAAAGGAACATTTCCCGGAACAATCAGGCCCAGCCGCTTCAAGTTGGGACTGCTGCGACAGGAGAAAGGAAAGCAGCTCTGCCCACCTGTTGGCTGTCTCATGTTACCTGAAGGCTGGGCGAGTGCTGTGCACAGAATTTAGGAGCTCTGGGTTTTAATCCCGGCTCCACTTGTCAACTCATTGAACACTTCTGGCATTTGCATTTCCTCATCCTTAAAAGTTGGGATATGAGCTGGCTTTACGGGTAGCAATTAACTAATGAAATAGGTCACTTGGTGCTGTCTACTCAGTGGGAAAAGAGAACTAAACACAAATTCCTGGCCTCCCTCTACTTCACCTTGCCCCAACTCCCTCATGATAAGGACACCTCATGTGGTCAGGTCACACAATCCCCAAGACTTCTTCTGTCCCCAAACCTATAGAGGTTCCCTGTGGCAGTGGCTCTCAAACCTAAGCAGGAGACAGAAGCATGTGGAGGAAAAGGGGCTATTAACATGGACTGGGGCTGGAGATCTGGTTGTTATTTCTATCAGATGTAGTTGATGATGCTCCTCTCCAGGGACCACTTCTGGAGAACCAAAACACTGACTGAAGGAGAGATAGCAAAGGGGTTACTCGGGCTCCCAGCTATCTGTTGGATGTCCACCTGGGGCAGTTCTAAGCTCCCCTCCTTCCAAGGGTCTCAGGTTTGCCTCAGTGTTCTGTTGTCACCAGCAACTTGAAATTCTTACTTTTTAAACAAGATGCCCCATATTTTTGTTTTGCACTGGACCCTGTAATTTATGTAGCTGTTCTTGTTTGTAGCTTTGATTTTCCAAATACATTTTGAGTGGATGAGCAAATGTCATTTTCAAAAGATACTTTAAAAACAAAGAAACTTGAAGCTATTTCTACACGGAAGCAAGCAGGCTTCTTTAGAAATCTTTCTTCTAGTTAGTTCCCGGTATCTTGCCTGTCTGCTAATCCACTGAGCAGAGGTTAGTGGGTATAAGCAGCTAGCCCTTGGGCCAAAATACTGCAAAGCGAATTTCAGTCTATCTTCTTCTTTGAGCACCTCTCTTCCTTCTTGTCTTTCTCCCTTCTTTGGTCCTCTTCTCTCTCCCTCTTTCCTCTGTCCCTCTTTCCCTCCCTTCCTCCTCTGCACACCAAGCAGATTCAGCTTCCCTCAACCTTCAGGGAGAAAGCAATACTACGACATTGCCTTGGTTACTTTTCTGTCATTGCTGGGACAAAATACCCGACTCCCAAAATAAAGGAGGGAAAAGTTTATTTAGCTCACTGTTTGTGGAAGTTTCAGTCCATAATCAGCTAGCTCCAAGGCAGGTGGCATAGCACAGGGACAATACTTCAAGGCAGCAGCCAGCAAAAGCAACCAGAGCAAAAGGTGGGGAGTGGTGGGGTGGGGAAAGCAAGCCTCTTTTCTTCTCTTATATTGTATGCAGGCCACCTCCTGCTCACCAGGGCAGGTATAGCACTCACAAAATCTCTGTGCCTTCCTTCCTCTTGCACAGGATGAGGGTATTTTTAAAGAATCCTAATTCCCTCGCTGTGTCTCTTAGTCAAACTTCTAAACTTCTCAAGTTGACACAATGTATCAGCCGTAACAGACATACATGCATTTCCAAGAATGGAGGACTCTACCCTCTGACTCAGATTACTGCCTGCCCAGCCTCTCCACTGCCCCACAATCCTGCTCCTCAAAGCGGAGATTCTTAAGTGCCCATTCTGCAACCACCCCAAGGAAGATTCCAACTGCATGGCCAAACTGAAGTGAGCAAGGTCAAGGCTAATAAGATGAAGACATCCCCTTCTTTTTATAGGATGGGATTCCCCACCCTGGCACACCTCTTGGGTTTGCTTTCCTTTTGGTCAGAGCTGATAATAGCTCTTGAGTTTTACAGAGCCCTGTAGTTGTGAGTGTGGATGTCGACAGCATACAGAAATAGGAAGCAAAAACCCATTTACATTACTTCCCTGCAGTAACTGGCATTTAATTTACGAAAACAGACAAACTAGACAAGTTTTGCCAAGAAGATCTAAAGAACAGGAATTTGAAAGAGCCATCATCTGAATTAGCATTTTATCAGACTAATTTGGGTTTCAAAGTGGCAACTAAGGTTCATGAGGACATGTTCACTGAGAATGTCATTTTGCTGGAGTGCGATTCTGATTTTAGGACAGATTGATTGGAATGATGAGATGTTAGCAGACTGAGGAGGAAGGATACTAGTTAGCGTTCATCAACCATGGAGAAGCCACACCAAAAACAAGTAATTTAACTCTCTATCCCTGCTGCCCCAATGTTTTCATCTAGGGAGATTTTCTACAAATTACAAAGAGATTCTCTTCCTTCTGACACCTCACAGCCATGATCCAGAAAGTTGTTATTGTCACTGTATAAATGTGAGAGGCCTTAATGTGAATGGCATTCCTCGGGATTGTGCCAGCAACTTGTGCAACCTTTAAACAGAAGTGATCTTTAAGAATCCAAGGTTAGAGGGTCTTTATGTGGGTCTGTCTTTTAGCTACCATCTTCTTGGGGAGTTCAATGACAATAGTTGTCAAAAATTAGCATACATTATCTGAGTGTGGTGGCACATCTGTAATTCCAGCACTCTGAGAAGTTGAAGCAGGAGGATCGCGAGTTGGAATCCAGCCTAGGGAATTTAGCAACTTAGCTAGACCCTGTTTCAAAATTTAAAAAAAAAATTTTTTTTAATTAAAAAGGACTAAAGAGGTAGCTCAATGAGAAGATCCCAGATTCAATCCCCACCACTGTTCCCTCTCAATGAACATACATTGCCTGTGAATCTTGAGATAAAACCTCCATAAAAATTCCTAAACTGTGGGGTTTGGAAAGCTCTCAGGCTAGGGAGTACATGATGATCTGGGAGGCTGTCAAGTCTAGAGAGGGCACTCCATAACATACCCTATACATTTCATCTCTCTGGCTGTTCCTGAATTGTATCTTTCATAATAAACTAAAACCTAGTAAGTAAACCACATTCCTCAGTTCCCTGAGTCATTCTACCAATGATTAAATGCCAGGTTTGAGCCAGCAAACCCTGTTAGAGAGATGAATGAAAATGTAAGAGACAGAGAATATCTTTGTTGGACAGTCAAGGGATCCCACTGAAATGAACCCTCGAACTGACTCAAACTCCCTGATTTATTGAGGAACAAAAAAGACTTAGAGTTTTGCTGAGCCCAGATGTTTGTTTTAGATACAAGGCAGACAAGCAAGACATGGTGACAGTTTGGCTGAATAATTAACCTTTATCTGATTATCTCCTAGGGAGTTTCCTTGTTCTCCCCATGAAGTCCATCTCTGCTCAGCCTGGCTACACATTCTGTCTACAAGATGTTTCAGCTCCTCGGAGTTAGCAGTCTTCTGCTCTCCCCTACCCAAGTCAACCCAAGCAGACTTTGACCTATTGGGTGTCACAAGGAGCTCCACAATTAAATCCATGAGTAGGTTATGGGAACCCTTAATCTATAGCTAGTTGGTCAGAAGCAGCTGTGACTGGCATCAGAAGTGGGGGACAGTCTTGTGGGACTGAGCCTTTAACCTGTGGGGCCTGTGCTAACTCTGGTTAGTGTTAGAACACAATGGTAAGGGAATGTGACTCAGCAGTTGGGCATTTGCCTAGTATGCAAGGGACCCTGGGTTTTATCTCAGAGCCACAAAAATGAAAACAAATTTTTGCGGGGGCTGATGGCACATGCTGTAATCTTAACACTTGGGAAGCTGAGATAGGAGGATTGCAAGTTTGAGCCCAGTTTGGGCAACTTAGTAAGACTCTGTCTCTAATTAAGAAAATACTTTTAGGGGCTGAGGATGCAGCTCAATGCAAAGACCCTGGTATTGCACCAAAAAAATTAAAAAAGGAAGGAAATGAGAGAGACAGAAAAAGAGTAACAAAGAAAGAAAGACGAAGGAAGAAAAAAGATAAAAGAGAGAGAGAGAGAGAGAGAGAAAGATAGAAAGAAAGAAAGAAAGAAAGAAAGAAAGAAAGAAAGAAAGAAAGAAAGAAAGAAAGAAAATGAGAGGGTACCCAACTTGTATCTACAGAGAATTGGAGAATTGTTTGGTGTCTAGTCCTAGAAGTGTTCTATAGGAGTTTCAAGGATCAGTGTTTTTCCCACAAGTGCTCATGTGAAACAAGTGCCAAAGTCAAAGTCAAGCCTTGGCACACAGAGCCTGTGACATGCCCTGTGTCACAGCCAAAATGAGAAGTCTCAAAACCCATGTCTATTATCAAAATGGCCATACTTAGTTCAAATGAAGGCAATATGCACTGTTTTTAAAAAAAAAACTGTAGCAAGACTTTAAATCCTAAAATCGCATTGCTTTGGTGGATAATATCTTAATGGGCTTCTTGGGAACTAAATAAAAACGTAATTGCTTAATCCTTTGCTACCAATGATACTTGATCTCTGAAAAATGTCTTATTTATGTAACTTACTATAATGGTGTTTTATAATATCAGGGAAACAAATCGTTGTCTTACTGTATCATCTGCTGAGTTTATATTGCTCTTACAGTCAGATCCAGAGGGTTAGCTCAGGCTACTTGAAGAATGTCATGTCTGTTCTGTATCATCTCTATGCCAACTGGTTTCTGCTTTTGTCTCTATCAGACGAGCTAAAGAAAGAAGAGTAATATTTTGTGTGTAGCTTTCCAGGAGATGATCATCCCATCCTAACATATTGCTGGACTTGCAGTGAAAATTGCAGTTCTATATTTCCATATGAAAGAACCCTTGGTGAGTGGGTTTGTTTTCAGGAAGAAACATCAAAAATCTGGCTGTAACACTGAGAAAGGAGAGTGGGGGTAAAAAGCCACAGAAAATGTGGCACGAAGGATGGTTTTCTTAACTATTCACAGTCATGCATTAATAGAGCGGCAAGAAAAATTATTGCCCAAACTGAGATATATCATC
Source organism: Cuniculus paca (assembly GCA_004365215.1). Classification (NCBI taxonomy): domain Eukaryota; kingdom Metazoa; phylum Chordata; class Mammalia; order Rodentia; family Cuniculidae; genus Cuniculus; species Cuniculus paca. The sequence goes on from RJWT010004949.1 coordinate 13,534, forward strand.
CCAAAGTGAAAGGAAAAGCAGTTGTTTTGTCCAGAAGACTTCCCTGTCGATGGAGCACGGCTTACCTACAGTGCCTGTCTTGCAGGCTGAAAATACAAAGAATCCAGAAAAATCACATCTTCCATTCAATGCTGAAAGGTGGTTGGGGAGAGAAAATATTTACAAAAAAGGAAACAAACCACAAGCAGCTGAATGAGGTCTACCAGTGACAGCAAGGTGATGGTTAGAGGGTGAAAATCGTTTCATTGAGGAAGTCTAACTTGGTCTGCATCTGTATTAGTCATTAAATCCTACAACGGTATCACTATTTATATTTTCTAAACACCTTTAAACATAGCTCATTTGCTTCTCATAGCAACCCAGAGAGGTGACAATCACTACGTCTATCTCACAGAAGAAGCAGCAGAATTCAAGGAGATATATTCACCAGCCAACATCATTGTTGGTGAAAGGTGGGTGGAAGGCAGAAGCCAGGGGTTCAGTTTCTGATCTCAAGCTCTCCACTATAGGATTTCACATGAAAGAGGACAAAATGTTCCCAAAATTCCAGGAACAAGGCTACAGGGCTGGGAACAGAACCCATAAGTTTGGCTAGAATGCTTTTCAAGTAGATAATGGAAAATAGTACATAAACCCAATTTAGGTAGGGGTGAATTTATGAAAACTCTTGACTACTAAAAATCTACCAGAGGCAGATTTCTGAAAACTGTGAGCCCAAGGCATGACATATACAAAGTCACATCTCAGGACAACTGAATTGTGGAGCATTTGGGCAGGAAGAAACTAGAAGCAAATCAGACTGTACCATGAAGTGCTGAAGATCAGGATACAGATGGAAGATCTTGAAGTGGAAAAGTCTTCATGAGCCTGGCATGGTAGTAAATGCTTATAATGCTAGCACTCAGGAAGCTGAGGCAGGAGGATAGCCACAAACTCAAGGTCAGCCTGGACAACATACTGAGTTCAAGACCAGATTAAACTACACAGCTAGAACCTACCTCAAAAAAATTCTTCAGGAGTCATTTGATGTGATAAGAGAGGAGAGACGAACCTGTGTTAATAGAAGTTGAAATACTATTAACAAAAAGAGGAAAGCTGGTAAAAAGAATGTATTCTAGAGATCTTTCTATGCGAGAACGTAGAAATACACTGAATTCTTTTCAATTGCTACACAATATTACACAGTACAGTTGCACCAAACTAAAGCTTATTTAACTTGATTTCCTTTTTTAAATCACTTCTTTTCTGTCCTAGGAATTGAACTCAGGGCCTTCACACTGACTTACACCACCAGCCCTTTTTAAATTTTTATCTTTTGAGACAGGGTCTTCCTAAGTCTCTATGTTGCCCAGGCTAGGCTCAAACTTTCAATCCTACCTTCACCTCCCAGAATGCTAAGATTACTGGAATGTGCCACCATATCCAGCTCTTAATTCCATGTTGCTAACCCTTTTGTCAGACTTCACACTTTCAACTGGAAAATTAAATCTTGCACTTGTGCACCCTCACCTTATAAATAAGTATTAAAGTAAAACATGTAAGGTGATAATTATATTCTTCTAGGACACTGTGCATTTGATGTGAAGAAAAAATCAAAAGTCATCTACAAAGTTTGGCTCAATAAATTGAAGTTTTCCAATCAACTAAATAATTATTGAACAATTTCTATGTGTAAATCACAAGTAGTGGTACAATAGCCTTGATCTCAAGGAATTTAGAGTTAAGCAGAAGAAATACACATACAACAGAATCGAATACAAAAAAGAATGGAAAATTGCACTAGAATCATAAGCAAAACACTAGAATGCTGAAGATAGAGGGAAAAATTCTAAGTGCAAAAGGTAGATTGTGGATAACCTGGTAGATTACAGAGTGACTTTTTTATGTCCCCCAATTTTCAACTAGTAGTTGAGAAATACATATTAATTGTCTCTTTCTTCCTTGTGTGTGTGGTACTGGGGATTGAACTCAAGGCCACAGGCATGTGGTCCAGCACTGAGCTACATCCCCAGGAATTTTTCTTTTTAAATTTTGAAACTGGGTCTCACCAAGTCTTTAAATTGCCTAGGATGGGCTTGAACTTTTGATCCTCCTGGTTCAGTTTCCAGAGTGCTAGGGCTATAGGTGTTCAGCACCACACCCAAAAATTGCATGTATTTTTAAGAATAATAGCTAAGGTTTATCAATCATGTAGCACAACACATTAGCACAGTGCATAATATTCTGTTTATCTCATTTAATCAACCAACAAGCAGACTGGAAAGTGAAATTACTCAGCACACTTACACATTCCAGTAGTATGCTCAAAGGCTAGTTCTGCATAACTGCATTTTTACTAATTCCAAAAATACAAGAAAGCTATTGCTAATTTAATGCATGTGATCATACACATATGATAATTTAAATATTTCCTAATTAAGCATAGTTACCAAATAATCTAATAAATTGTATCTACGATTGCATACTAATTGTGAATGCATATTTATAACCCATCACCATATATTAATAATTATACTGCACATTGGAGACTTCCTTTCTGTCACTACAGGTGCTTCCTCTTGCCCTCTTCTTGTTCTTTGCCTCCTCTACCTTCCTCTCCTTCTTTCTCTCTTCCCCTTTTTCCTCTTCCGTGTTGCTTTCTTTAACCTAAGTAAAATAAGTGTTCTAGTTCTATGATTCCCATGATTTATATAATCCTTGTAGAGAAAGAATATTCAGATTTAGAAATTAGTTTTCAATCTATGTGAAATAAAAGAAACCCTTTAAGCATTTTTTGTAGTGATTTTTTTCTTCTATAATAACATACTCTTTTATCAATACCAAATTACATGTAAAAGATAGTGCTACACAGTGTCCAGAAAAATCTCAGACTTGAATCTGGGAGACCCTGAGGGCATTAAACCTGGTGCTCTGGTGGTCTCTGAACTTCAGTGGGCCCATGCCCTCTCCCTCAAATCTCCCGTTTGTGTGATTCAGCCACAACGGTGCTGGGGCTGGTTCCCGAAGTCAGGTCCCTTACAAGCTCCCTCATGCTTGTCCTGACCCAGCTTTTCCCCATAAGTTTAGAGAGGGGAGAGGGCCAGACCGGGTTGTGACCTGGCTGGCCAATGGGAGATAGGAGCTCTCAGGCAGCCCTTCTCCTTCAGGGGCCACTGGAGCTAGCAAAAAGCAAGGTCTGCATGCACAGTCTGGGGCCTCTGCCCATCTGGGCTCTACTTCTGCAGAGAGATCTGTTTGCCTTTCCTGAGAAGCAATGAGACAGACACACAGGCAGGCAGGCAGGCAGACAAGCATGGAGCAGGCAGGTCTTCCTTACAGGGAGTGTGTGGGATTTCACTATTGACACCCCTGGTCTGGGAGTCTTGCCGGCATGATGTGCTTGCCCAGCCTGGCTGCTTCACATGAGAGATGTCTGGGAATAAAAGCCTGAAATAAGTTTTTAAGAAAGTAAATGAAAATAGTGAGTGCACATTATACAGGCTATAGCTAAAGGAAAGAACCAGTAATTACACATTATTTGCAAGAGGAATTAAAAGAATGTGATTTGAGAAAGATGCCATACATTCCAATAGATTCCCCTTACTTTGTTGGGTTTCTCTCCTTAGGTTTTGTGTTTTGTTTTTGTGATACCAGGGATTGGACCCAGAGCTTTCTGACTAAACTACACTCCCAGCCTTTTGTTTATATTTTGTGTCACAGTTTCAAGTCACTAAGTTACTCAGGCTAGGTTCAAATATGCAATCCTCCTGCCTCAGCCTTACAGAGCACTAGAATTACAGGCATGCACCAACACTCCAGGCTTGTCCTTGGTCTTGAAGGTAGTCGCTGTCCATGCACAGAATTGTCCCACTTGAAGACTGTGATCTGGGGAAGGTCATATTATGTACTGGTGAGTGTATATTCCATTCCTCATATATGTACACACCATCCCTTTTCCCCTCCTCCACCCCACTCTACGCTGACGAAACAAAGTAAAAGCAAACATCAAGGCAATCATAAGAGGAAAACAGGCCCCAAAGGAAGTGTGCACTTTGAAGAACCTGGGTGTGGAATGAGAGGAAGGTAAAGCATGGGGCTCTACTCCAGGATTCACACAAATCCCCAGGGGCTGTGACAATAGTGATAAGAGCTAATGATTAGATGTCTCTGTTTGGGATTATTAGTTTCACACATATCATTTCTTCAGAATGATTGCCCCAGTTCCATCACCCGAAAAGTAGCCACATTCCTTCCTCCTCTTTATGAGTGGCCCAGGTTGGCTTGGCCAAAGACCAAGAAGACCCCAGGGAGCTTTAAGGGTCACAGGACCAAGATCAATGGCAGATGTTTCCATCTAAGTTAACAGAAGATGCAGTGGATGGAAAAGGGATGTGGACTCCATACAATGAGGCAATAGAACACCAAAGAAGACTGAGTCAGAGACAAGGAGCAGAGAGTTTGGAACCCAAGTCTCGAGGCCCAGGAAAAGTAGCTGATGCTTGTCTGGAGGAATGTCTGCTTTGAGGGAGTTTCTGCTCACTAATCTTGGAGGTTTGGCTCTCTGGGTAGTGCTGTATGGGAAAATTGCTGACTGTAATTGCTGGGATAAAATAACCAACACCTACAAGTTAAAGGAAGAAAGGTTTATTTTAATAGCTTATAGTTAGTAGAGGTTTCATTTCATAGTTGACTGACTCCAAGGCAGGGCAGCATGGCAGAGGGGCATGGATGAGAAAAAACAGTTCATAGTATGGCACTGGAAGGAGGAGGAACAGTTCATGGCAAGGCCAGAAAAAGCAGCAAGCCTCTCTTTATATTCCATTCAGGCTACAAGCCTATTCATTGGTGCCACCCACATCAGGGTGGGGCTTCCCTCTTCAGTAAATCCACTCAGCCACATCCAGAATGATGCTAATCCAGTTAGGGGAGTTATCTAGATATCACACACCCTTAATCCAACTGCACACATTCTAGATCCAGCCACCTCTGGAAAAGCCCCACCTATGAGTACAACAGACATTGGGGGACATCCAGATACAAGCCACAATGCTCACCCTGACTGCTGCATGCAGTTTGGCTGTGGGAAGGGGCTGGGACCTGCTGTGCTTTGAGCCTGAAATGAACATATGTATGTATATACATCTTGGTTCATGAATTTGATTCTTTCTGCAATTCTGGTCACAAACTGAACTGCAATCAAATTTCCTCATCAGGTCAACAGTGAACCCAACCATTGAATTTGATTCAGTTCCATCCAACTTGGTTTGCAACCAGAATTGTGGAAAGAATTAAGTTCATGAGCCAAGGTACCACTGTATATTGTATTAGTAATTAAAATAGAAATTTAAATTCACATATTAATTTATTTTCAAATAACAAAAACACCATATGTAACTATACATTTACATAAAGAACATTTTTATGAAGCATACTCTACTTTAAAAAAACGTGGCATTGCTTTCCAGTTTTGCACATCTGTTTATTATGTTTCTTAATGCAAGACATCTGGATTTTCTTGTCTGCTCCTACAGTCTGTTTCAGTATCACTTAACAAACAAGTAGCGTCAGGAAAACCTGGTTGTACACTCAAGAAAGGATGAGACTGGCAAAGACAAATGATGTCTTGATGTTATTTTATAGTTTGGACATTGAGGAACACTTTGAGAACCACTGCTACCTAGAGAAGATCATTTGCTGCGAATCCCTTAATCAACCCAAGAGTGCTTGCCATGGTCCCCATTTCCAATGTTGCATTTCACCTTGTATTTGCATAATTAAATGGCCAATTCAAGTGTTAGTCTCAGAAGAAAGAAATGCTTTCCTCACAGTTCCATGTGATACTTCAAGCCTTACTGAACAGACAAGTACCAACAGTTTTGAAAACATGGGCTTTTCCTGGTTTCTCGTATATGCTTTTGGATATCAAAGGTCACGGATCAAATAAACAATGCCTGTGCTTCAGCTGTTCTACAAGGAGCCTCCCTGCAGAGCTCATAGGCAAGAGCAGGGGATAGAGCAGAAAGGTGACCTCATATGCAGGCAGTGGAGGATACCTCTACTGCTACTGTCAGCTTTTTGCTCCCTGCCTTTGGTTCATGTAGCTGCTCCTGTTCTTCAGAGAGTATGAAAAACATGGTTGATGACATCTGAATTCATACTGTAAGTCTTTGACTGCTCCAAAGATCAGCCCTAAGAGTCTCCGTTGCCCATTGTCAGCATGAACTTTACCCGCCGCAGTCTCTGTAGCTGCTCCCTGGTGATGGTGAGAAAGTTCACGGGGCAGCAATGGGACAGTGGCCAAGGACTTTCAACATTCGCCTGTGTGTTTTTCCCTGAGTGCTTCATAAGTTCCCTTCAAAATGTCAGGAGCACTGTGAGCAATGGCAGAAGCAGCTGGGGGTCAGAAGGCTATCCTTTGGGATTTGGGAGGTGGAATACAGAATCACGCGGTGACTTTTACCAAACTGTACCTGCTGGTTCCCTCCCTAGACCGCAGGAGGCAGCTCTATCTTCACCCCCACCCTGGCTGAAACTCACTGATCCCTGTGTTAGGAAAGAGCTTTATTAAATTTAAATTTAGCATGTGAGGCTGTGGATAGCCCTATCTCTGTTTCTGAGAAACAACTGTTTACTATTCTAACACTCCAGAAACCTGGCAACGGGCTAACAGAGGACTGGCAAGTGTGAGCTCACAAACTCGGGTACAGCTGCTCTGGGAGGGACCCCTGCCCTAGGAACCCTTACCCACCAGCCCAGCTGTGTCTATGTTAGAAGGTTTCAAGACCTAGAACTTTGCAGAACTGTAAAAGGTAGCCAAGAATGTATTTCTGATGACTCCGAGGATTATTAAGAAAGGAAATTCCACAAAGTCCATGGCACTCTTAAAAAGGATTCTGTTCCACTGCCTTCTTTCCTTGTCCCTCTGATTCTATTTCTGTAGTTCCCTCTTGATGTTTATAGGTCTGGAACTGAACAATCATCAAGTGAAATTGATGGTCCTAACGAGATGTTCCTGGGGAGAAAAAAAATGGATACTATAATCCATGACTAACCAGATGACAATCTGGATAGAACCGCTGGAAGATCTTCAGGATAATTGGAGCTCTCAATACTCAGAGAAGCAATCTTTGTTCTATTACCACTTACTCTAGGAAAATGTGGAAGCTACAACTACATGGGTATTATGGCCAAATTTGTCACTGAACACCAGGAAACTGCCTCGCTTGCATTTTCTGTTGGATACATTTGCCACAGGCAAAGCCCCTCCTTAGGACCTCTTTGATGTCACACACACAGCACATGACAGTTGCTGCTGGAGCTGGGTCACTGGACAGTAGGGGCAAATAGTAACATTATCTCTACAAGTGACATCGTGGACACGTCATACCGCGTGATCCCTGTGGCTAAAAGGAGCCTTCAGAAGCTGGAGGGAATGGAAAGTGATGATGTGAGATGCCTGAATGACACTAACCTCAGCTGGTGTCACAGCCAGAGCTACTATATAAGCTGACTGGACTAGGCTGAGTGCATATGACGACACCGAGGGCTGAGAGTGTTGTGAGGGTGTGTGTTATCATCTCTGCCTGAAGTGTCCCACCCAGTGAACTGCTCCTCATGGGAAAAATGAAATGAAACTTATATAGACTTCATCAATATTTGATGCTAGAAATGTGGCTTTGGAGGAGAATAGAGTTCATGCATTTAAAGGGTGAATATGTTTTAGCAAAACTTGTCCTATCCCACTGCCTCTCTCCTCTTCTTGAATTTTTACACCCAGCAGACCAAACACTTGCCAACAAATACCCCTTTAGTGCTTTCCATTACCAAGGCACTAGGCCAAGATCAGACAAGTACACAAAGATAGCACAGACTGGAGACAGGCCTAAAACATTTAAAAGGACAGTACACAAGGACAACTACATATAGTTATTCCAAGTACAGACACATGAAGACAAATTTGTACACCAGAATGTAGTGGTGCCAGTGCTGTGCACTAGGTAGTAGATGCATAAGTGAATGAACCATATGCATAGTAGCATGGCTATGTTCACAGAGAACACACAGGAATACCTTTCTAGAATTCATTCCCTTCCCCAGAATTCTAGAAGTCAGGGTAGGATTCTAGAACCTTATTTTTTAAATTATTTTTCCTGTCTTATTGAGACAGGGTCTCACTATGCCATTCAGGCTGGCCTTGAACTCACTTTGTAGCCCAAGTCGGTCTTGAACTTGCAACAATCCTCCTGCCTCAGCCTCCCAAGTGCTATGATTGTAGACGTGCACCACCACACCTGGTTCCATCTTTTTTTTTTAATTTTGGAAACAAAACAAAACCAAAAAAAGGATAAAAATGATACAAAATTTTTTAAAAAGTAGGAAATTAGCAGTAGCTAATATATTGCATATTGTTATGTTAGAAGTAGTTTTTCATATTAAAAGATTTAGGCATAAAAAATGATTAGACAATCAAACAATGAAAGCACAAACTATTCTTTTTGATGAACTTACATAGATTAGTAGTATAGTTATCGATCTTGTATATATATATATATATATATATATATATATATATATATACTGTTACGGTTTGTATCTGGGTGGCCCCCAAGCCTCATGCAGTCATGCAAGCAGCTGAATCTAGCATTTGTGATTGGTTCATTGTCTAGCACTGGGACTGGTGGTGTGAGTGCTGTGCCCACTCAGGGGTGGAGCCGACATACAATATAAGGGAGAGAAGAAGGGGCGTTTGTTTCTCTCTTTTGCCTTTTCGCTCTTGTCACTTTTCGCTCTTGTCGCTCTTGTCTTGTCCATGAATGACTGCCCCTCAGCCATGCCTTGAAGCCAGCTGAGTATGGACCAAAACTTCCAAAAATTGTAAGCTAAACAAACCTTTCCTTTACTAATTTTTGGCATCGGGTATTTTGCCTCAACAATAAGAGAAAAGTAACCAAGACATATACATACACATATATGTATACCTATATACATGTACTCTTTTCCCTTCTTCCTTTTCTCCTTTCCCCTATCTCAGTTCTTTCCTTTTGAGCTCTTTATTTCCCTTTCATTTTCACAGTATCTATTGTTCGTTTTGGACCTTATTACTCTTTCAGCTTTTTTTTACACTAGGGAGACAATATGCTATTTACATATGCAAGTTTGATTTATTTCACTTATGAGGATGGTCTCAAGTTGCATCCATTTAGCTATAAAAGCCTCAAATCTATTCTTCTTTATAGACAAGTAGAACTCCATTGTATAAAAATACATCTTTTTTATCCATTTGGTGACTGATGGGGATTTGGGTTGTTTCCAAGATTTAGCTATTACAAATTGTGCTGCTATAAACGTGGATACACATATATCCCTTTGGCATGATATTTTAGTTCTCCTGAGAAAATACCCAGAAGTGGAATAGCTGGATGGAATGGGATCTCCAATCCTAGTTTTTCTGAGGAATATCCACATGGATTGCCACAGTGGCAGTACCAGTCTACACTCCCACCAACTGAGAACAGTTCCTTTTTCCCCACAGCCCCACTAACATTTGTTATCGGTTGATTTCTTGATGGCAGCCATTCTTTCTGGAGTGAGATGGAATCTCAATGTTGTTTTAATTTGCATTTCTTGAATGACCAGTGATGCTGAACATTTCTTCATGTATTTATTTACCATTTGTATTTCTTCATCTGAGAAGTACATGTAAATCCCAGATGCCCACTTTTGGATTGGGTCTTTGAATTTGGGGGGCTGATGTTTTTCAATTCTTTATATGTTCTAGATATAAGTCCTTTGTCTGAGGGACAGTTGGCTAAAGTTTTTCCCATTCTGTGTTTTCTTTTCACTCTGTTGGTGACCTCTTTCGAAGAGCAAAAACTTTTTAATAACATGAGATCCCAATTGTTGATTCTTTGAGGCACTTCCCATGCAGTTTGCACTTTGTTTATGAACTCTTTGCCTATCCCTATGTCTTCAAGATTTCTACCTACCTTATCTTCAAGTAGATTTAGTGCTTCTGTTTTAATATTTAGATCTTTGATCCATTTTTACTTTAGTTTAATGCATGATGATAGATATGGGTCTAGTTTTAGTGTTCAGCATGTAGAAAGCTAATTTTTCCAGCACCATTTATTAAAGAAGCTATCTTACTTCCAGTGAAAATATTTGGCCCCTTTGTCAAAGATAAGGTGGTTGAGTGTCTTTGTAGTTGTGTCTGCATCTTCTAATTTATTACAATGATCCTCGGGTCTGGTTTGGTTTTTTTTTGCCAGTACCATGCTGATTTTATCACAGTAGCTTTGTAGTATAATTTCAAGTCAGCAATTGTAATGCCTCCTGCCTTGTCTTTGTTGCCCAGGATTGTCTTTGCTATTCTAGGTCTCTTCTGGTTTCAGATGAATTTTAGGAATGTTTTCTCTAGATCTGTGAGGTATGTTAATGGTATTTTGACCGGGATTGCATTAAATCTGTATAACAATTTTGAGAGTATGGCCATTTTTGCTATGTTGGTTCTTCCTGTCCAAGAGCAAGGGGTATCTTTCCATGTTCTGATATCCTCTTCAATTTCCTTTTTTAGAGTACTATTTCTTTCAATGTATAGATTTTTTACATCCTTTGTTAGGTTGATTCCTAAGTATTTCATTTTTTTGGATGCAATTGTGAAAGGTTCTATTTCCATAATTTCTCAGTGAGTTTGTTGTTTGTGTAGAGGAATGCTATTGATATTTGAGTGTTGACTTTTTTTTTATTTTAAAGAGAATAAAATGAAGCAAAACAAGACAGAACAAAGCCAATCAAAACAAACCAGTGCAAGTGACACAGGACTCTAAAACAACATGAAATCAACAATGGTTACCGTAATGCCTCCTGCTGTCTTCAAAATAGCTTCAGATACCTTCAGACATAGTAAAAATCAAACAAAACAGAACAGAATAGAACCAATAAAAACAAAACAATGAATTCAATAAGGACTTCAAACCAAGACAATAGTAAATCCAACATGGCTACCATAATATATCTTGTTATCTTTGAAATAGCCGCCCATGCCATCGGATACAACAAAATCAAACAAAACAAAACAGAACACAACCCAACCCAACAAAACAATAAAAATGATACAGAACTTCAAAACAAGACAATAGAGAATCAACAATGGCTACCACCTTCAGAAGGAGCTCCTCTATAGATGCCACACTGCATACCATTATCCTCTGAATAGATGATCAAACCACCAGCCTAGATCTGCAAAGTCAGTGAAGCACCAAAACACCACAAGCATCAAATTGCATTTCACCTCAATAGCCATCACACAGCTTGTATTTCTCTGGACTAGCCGGTTGCTTACGGGGTGGGGGTGGGGGTACCTTGATTCTTCTTGCCTCCCAGCCTGCACACCAGAAGGGGCTGGGGTCTGCCTGTCCCCTTGGTGGAAGTGGCCCATGCATGGTGCTGGTTCACAAGGAGGGCTTGCTTCTTGATGAATTCTTGTTCTCTTCCCCTACCAAGTGTTGACTTTAGATCCTGCTATGCTGCTAAATTTGTTTATTAACTCTAGTAGTCTTTTGATGGAGTTTTTGGGGTCTTCTATGTAGAGTATCATGTCATCTGCAAATAATGATAATTTAACTTCTTCTTTTCCTATCCTTATTCCTTTTATTTCTCTTTCTTGTCTAATTGCTCTGGCTAACATTTCCAGAACTATATTGAATAGGAGTGGTGATAGTGAACATCCTTGTCTTGTTCCTGATTTTAGAGTGAAAGCTTTCAGCTTTTGTCCATTTAGTATGATGTTGGCTGTTGGTTTGTCATAGATTGCTTTTATCAGATTGAGGTATTCCAATTTTCTGTAGGGTTTTTATCATGAACAAGTATTGGACTTTATCAAAAAGCTTTTTCTGCATCTACTGAGATGATCATGTGATTTTTGTCTTTGGCTCTGCCGATGTGGTATATTACATTTATTGATTTGCATATATTGAACCATCCCTGCATTCCTGGGATGTATCCTAGTTTGTCACGGTGTACAATCTTTTTGATGATTTGCTGCATTCTGTTTGCTAGTATTTTATTCAGAATTTTTGCATCAGTGTTCATTAGGGAGATTGGCCTATAGTTCTCTTTTTTGGTTGGGTCTTTCTCTGGTTTTTGTATCAGAGTTAATGCCTCTAGGAATGAGTTAGGGAGAATTGCTTCCCTTTCAATTTCATTAAAGAATTTGAGGAGTATTGGTGGTAAATTATGTCTAAATTTCTTGTGGGATTCAGCTGTGAATCCATCAGGATTTGGACTTTTGTTTGTTGGTAAGTTTTTAATCATGTTTTCAATTTTGGTAACTGATATTGGGTTATTCAAAATTTTTATATCTTCTTGATTCAGCTTTTTTAATTCATATGTTTCTAGGAATTTTATCATTTCCTCTGTGTTTTCCAGCCTATGTGGGTAAAGATTTTCAAAGCAGGTGCTGATAATCTTCTGAAAAACCTTCTTTTTAATAGATATTAGTTGCTAATATAACTAAACTAATAGTATAATGTAACACTCAAAAATAAAGTCTATAAGTTTATTTATAGGTCCTGTATGGTGAATGAATATTTTTATCAAGTGTTTTCATACCATTATCATACAATATTTTTATTTCACAGTAAATTATACAGGGAATGCAATTAGAGAAGGGAAAGCCACTGTTCAGTATTGAGTCATTTGTGACTCTATAACTAAATGATTAGTCTTCCTCTCCACTCCCTCCAGCATTCCCTAGGTATGGAAGTAGGCAAAATGAGAAGTATTCAGAACCAAAGATGCCGGGACAGATTTACTTTGCTATTTTTTTTTTTTTTTTTTGCAGCACCGGGGATTGAACTCACGACCTTGCGCTTGCCAGGCAGGTGCCTAGGCCACTGAGCTAGATCCCCAGCCCAGATTTACTTTGCTATTAAGTGACAAGGAAACAGACTATGATGAAGATATGGTTAAGGATAAAGTTTTTATGAGGTAGTCATTCCCTCTTCCCTCCCTCTCTTTTACCCTCCCTGCTCTTCTTCCCTTTATTCTTTCCTTTCTTCCCTCTTTCCTTCCCTTCTTCTTTCTTGTTTTTTTGAGACAGGATCTTGTGAAGTTCAGACTCTTTTCAAACTCGCTGTATATCCCAGGCTGGGTTTGAATTTGGCATCTTCCTACCTCAGCCTCCTGAGTGCTGGGATTACAGGTGTGTGCCATCATGCCCAGCTGTACTTTTTCTTTCTTTCTTCCTTTCTTCCTTTCTTTCTTTTTTCAGTCCTGGGGATGGAACTCAGGGCCTTCTGTATGAAGTTCAAGCCCTTTACCACTGAGCTACACCTCCCTTGAGATGGTATTTTAATGTTTCAATTATATGAAAAATTTTTGGTGTTGTATAGCCAGTTAAATAATAGTTATGCTTCGAAACTTTAAAAAATACACGTACTATTTAACCTAAATGCTGTTTGTATAAGGTTAGTAATGCTGTTAGTAATTAAACTGACTCTATTAAAAATTAAATTGAGTGAGTTGCTTCTAATAATTCCATGATAAATGGGATGAAGTTTTGGTGGAGGAGGTGAGTGTGACATCTGAAACTCTTTTTTGTTTGTGTTGTAGAGAAGCAGTGCATAGAAATGGAACTTTTATAGAAGTTTGAAAAAAAGTTTAAAAGCAATTTGAAATATGTTCTCCAAACTTGTCATTTAAAAAAATTCTTTAAGAGCCAAGCTCTTAAAGGAAGTTTTTCTCTAACTGACACTCTCTTTGCCCTGTACCATGGTAGCTGTTCTTTTCACCCACTTCTTCAGGTCCTTCAGAGCTTGGCACCCAGCCCAGGAAGTCACCGTGGGAGAACAACTCTGCCTGCCAGGCTGCCTGCCCCGCTGTTCCCTGGGCCTCCATGAGTCCGCAAGCTCCTGACAAGTACTGACCAATGTGTTCATCTACTGCAGTATGGCACCCTTCTGTCCTTGGCTACAATATGCTCGCCTATGCTGGCCACTTGTACCCACCCCGAGCTGGGGAAGAGTGCTCTAGATCTCCATTCACTGGAGGTGGAGGTGTGCTCTGTCTCTCTATGTCTCTGTCTCTGTCTCTGTCTCCCTGTCTCTCTGACTCTCTCCCTCTCTTTCTCTCTCTCCTTTGCTCTCTCCTGTTCTGTGACCACTGGAGAACTAGTGCTCCATAATAGAGCGTCTGAGATCAGCCTAACTTTATCAGTTCCAGTATCACCCTCCACTACAGAGGCAAGAGAGAGCGAGAGAAAGAGAGAGAGAGAGAGAGAGAGAGAGAGAGAGAGAGAGAGAGAGAGATCCCCCTCTTCCCGAAGTAGTCCATGATACTGAGTGTGGAGGGGAAACTGGAAGTCTAGAAAGACCCTCATCCTGTCACCCCATCTCTGCCGCTGCTCCTCCTCCCCTCCCCGTTACCCCTTCCCCAACATGTCCATGTTAGAAGAGTAGGAAGGAAGTAGTGAAATGGTTGATTCAAAGAGAGTCAAGCCCAGCCCTGTCCTTGCTTCTCCTGCCTTCCAGACTACCACCACCCTTTACAGAGTCCTCCGCACTCTCCTCACTGCATCTACTCCCAGAGGCCTTTGTTCTCGGGTCTGCAATTGTTGCTCCCTACCTCATCCCAGCCCCCGAAGATCAGGACATTTTCCCTAGCCATGCAATCCTTGTTGGTGGTATAGACTTGTGAAGACCATTATCCTAGGTCTAGAATCACAGCAGTAGAGACGTAAGTTCTTGCCATTCAGAATCAAAACTCCTTCCAAGGGCCTGGGGATGTAGCTCAGTGGCACAAGTGCCTGCCTGGCAAGCGCAAGTTCCTGAGTTCAATTCTCAGTACTCTCCCTCCACAAAAAAAGACTCCTTCCAGGTGGGTTTTGTACTAATTCTTCAGTGACTATAGGAGACAGCACCGATTGTATCATGTCACACAGGCATAACCTGGCTCCTTTCTTCCCTCCAGCCATATCTATAGCCCTTGCTCCTTCGTGCACCCTCCCAACGCTCAAATCACCGCGCCACTTAGATTTTTGTTCATGCTACCTCTGTTATTTTTCAACTTTTTAAATAGTAGTAAATATACCTAAAACTAGGTTAGGCTTATTAAATCCATTTATGATGTTACACAACCATCACCATCACCTATTTCTATAATTTTTTTTTGTCTAGCAAAACCAAAACTCAGTATTCGTTAAATAATAACTCATTATGCCACTTTCCCAGCCCCTGGCAACCACAATTCTCTTTTCCCCCAGTGAATTTGACTCTTGCAGGTACCTTATATAAGTGAGACCACGCACCAGATATGGTGGCTCATTCCTGTAATCCCAGCACTGAGGATCCCTGTGAGTTCAAGGCCAGCCTGGGCTGCAAAGTGAGTTCAAAGCCAGCTTGAACTGCAGAGTGAAACCCTGTCTCAAAAAGACAAAGAAAAAAAAAGTGGAACCACACAGTATTTGTCCTTTTGTAACCAGTTTTTTTTTTTACTTAGCATAATGTCCCCATGGTTCATGTAGCTTTTGTCAGAATTTCCTCCCTTTAGTAATATTTCATTGTATGATTAGACCACATCTTGTTCATCCATCCATCCATCTCTTGATGGATATTTGGGTTGTTTCTGCCATGCTTTTTCTTTCGTGTGGAATGCTTGACCTTCACCATCTTACCTACTTGATACTCATTCTTTAAAGACCAACTGAAAGATGTTCTCTGTACCTCTCCATGACCTGCTTTTCCTCCTCTCTTCAAATAGAATGTTCCACCCCTAACCTGAATCTCCATCATGCTTCAGTTTACACACTGATCACACAATGTTAGAGTTGTGCTTATGCTTTGCACAGGGGGAATTTGGGTAAAGTCCAGGGCCAACTCCCAATGAACTGCCCTATAGCAAGGAAGTATTTGATGAATGGAACCAGCTATATATCACTTCCTAATTCTATGTAGATGTGTTGCAGATTATTCATTAAATTACAAAAATACCTCTGAAGTATTTTTGCTGGGAACTATTCTAGATACTAGAGACACAGCCATACAAGTGACAGATAAGGTCCATGAACATAACAGGTAAGTCATGGACATTGTACTTGTATGTTGGGGAATGTACAAACATACAAGCAAATGAATAAATGTAAGATCGCTTCGAGAGTCTGAATCCTGAGAATAAAGTATTACAGGGTGATGAAGTAGAGTGTCTGGTAGGCATATTGCAAGTTGCAAGCATCATAGAAGGCCAATGTGAGAAGACATTAGCGATATTTGTTCTGATACTGAATGACAAGAAGGAGCTGAAGATCTGAAGGCACAATACTCTAGACAGAAAACAGCAATGGCCCAGCCCAAGACATGAAGAACTTGTCATGTTTTAAAAACAAAAGAGTCAAAGTTGGTTGAGAAAATTGAGCAAGGAAATGCTATGAGCTGAACTCTGTCTTCTAAAATTCGTATGCTGCAGTACTAGCCTCCGATGTGATGGCATTCGGAGATGTGTCTTCGAGAAGTAATGTAGCTTAAATGAGATTATGGGACTGGGGACCTTGCAGTGAGATTAGTGCTCTTTTAAGAAGACATATAAGGGAGCTACAGCAGGAAACCCTCATAGGAAACCAAATGCTGTTTGAAACTTGTTCTTGAACTTTTTGGCCTCCAGTATTGTAAGAAAACTAGTGTCTATAGTATTTTGTTGTAGCACTCTAAGCTAATGCAAGGAATAATACCAGATGAAGTAGAAACAGCAAGCAAGTAAACAAATCTTTTAAAGACTGTAGATTATGTGAGAAATATGAAAACTTCACTGCCTTCTCTGTGTTGGCAAGTGTCAATTGTCTCTTGTTGTAAGGTTATAGTTTAGATCTAAAATGTCCCCTACAATTCTCATGTATTCAGAAGTGGGGCTTTTGAAAGGTGATTGGATTTTAGGAGTGCTCAGATCGTTAGTAGCTTAATCCTTTGATTAGTTCATAACTGAATGTGTTTTTAGGAGGTAGATCCTGGTCGAAAGGGGTAAGTTACTGGGAGCATGACCTGGAAGGGTGTGTTCTTGTCTTTGCCTCCTGCTTTCTATCTTTGCTTTCTGGCTCCCATGGTGTGAGCAGCTGTCCTCTGCCATAAACTTGTACCACGCTGTTTCTGCTTGGAGCCAGCCAATCATGGACTGAACCCACTAAAACTATGAGCCAAAATAAACCTCTCCTCTTCTAATTTGTGGATGCCACATATTTTGTCCCAGTGACAGAAAAGTGAGTAATATACTACATAAAAGCCACCCCCCAAACCTGGTAACTTAAAAAAACAGCCACCATTTATTTGCCCATGATTTTTCAGTTTGGGCAGGGCTTGGTAAAGATAATTTGACTCTTATTTTTCAGGGTGGTGTCTGAGGTCAGGCTTGCCCCTTCATTTAGCTAGGAGATCTGTGGGGGCTTGGATGAAAGATGGCTTCTCTAATGTACCTAGCATCTGGGTCAAAGTGGCTGGGCTGGCTGGGTGCTGGCTTTCACATTTTGGAAGTTTTTTCATGATTTAGGAATATATCTAGAACTTTATTCCATGGCAGCTGGATCCAAAGACATGGAAACACAAGCTACAATGCCTGGGACCAAGAGTTCTGGGAAGACACTTCTGTCTCATCTGTTAGTCACAATTCATTCCCCTCCCAATATTCTTCCCTCAAAGACTCATCCAGCTATGACAAACAAGTTGAGGTCCAGCTTCTAATATTTATATTCAGGTGTAAATGTAGATAAGGCTCCTCAGGATGAGTTCTCTGGCTCTGAATCCCAGTGAATTACATATTTTCTGCCTCTTAAGACATCTAACATCTAGCCAGGTGTGATGGTGCATTCCTGTAATTCCATCACTCTAGGAGGCTGAGGCAAGAGGATTGAAAGTTTGATCGCAGTCTGGGCAACTGAGTGACTTAGCAAGACCAGGTCTCAAAACTAAAAAATAAAATGGGACTGAGAATGTGTCTCAGTGTGAAGGCCCAGAGTCCAATCCAGGACTCCTAACAAGAAGATACTTAACACTAATGGTAAGATAGGGGTAGCTATTAATTCTGATCTATAGCAATGATGAAATCCAGCCAACCGTATACCATTCAGTATTCCCCAGTGCTCTCAGTTTCACCCCCTGAGTGCTTGGCTTAGCCTTTGAAGATGTGTAGGGTGGCATTTTCCCCTTTCCATCATGAATGAACGATGCTTGCAGGGGTTTCTGCCTTTGCCAAAGGGAGCCGAAGTCCCAAAATCTCTGTTTTTTTGTTTTGTTTTGCTTTGTTTTGTTTTTACTCTCTCTAACTCATTTTAGTCCAACTTGATACAACTACCTTGTAATCTTTGTGGGCTTTTATCAAATTATAATCTACTTCATTAGCCAAAAGCCACATTCACAATTCTTTCCAAGATAAGTCTCTCTCCACTTGGGTCACAAGTCAGAGTCCTTAGAAACAGTGTTCTTTAGTGTCTCGGAAATCTAAGAAAGGATCCATGAGGCTCCACTTTAAACATTTGTGTGACCC
>RJWT010004950.1:0-32035 GCA_004365215.1 Cuniculus paca
GCTGGGGATTTAGCTCAGTGGCCTAAGCACCTGCCTGGCAAGCATCAGGTCATGAGTTCAATCCCCAGTGCTGTTAAAAAAAAAATGGGAAGAAAAGTAAAAAATACAACCTACAGTGGTGTTGGGTGGACTGTTGTGGAGAAGCACAACAACGAGCTCTTAATGGCAACTGTCTCTTTTTGTGTCACCCACTCCTCAGGCTGACATCAGGTCTAGGCCATCCTATCAAAAACCTGCTTGGAGGAGAAAAAAAACCCTGCTCAAGTTCTCATGAGAAGTCCATGTGCAGGGCTTTGGAAACTGTTCCACACGTGTGTCCTGGGATTTTGTAATTAACAGGTCATAACTACTAGTGTAGTGAGTCTCCTGTCTCTGACTGGCATATATCACTGTATAACCACTGAGACACAAAGTTGGAAATGCATCAATGCTTAATTCCCCAAGAGCAGTCCGTAGTCAAGGCTCGCTGTGGGATGTGTGAAAACTCAACTTCTTTGCTTTAAACTGGCAGAAAGCTAAGGTCTAACTTATGTTCCAAAGTCCTCTGTAGACTCAAACTGACCTTGGGAACTTTGCCTAAAATTGGCACTTCATCTTATTCTGCCTTTTTTTCATTCTCAGTTTTCAGAATTCCTAGGCCAAGAATCCCTGTTCTAGGACTGGGGATTTAGCTCAGCAGCACAGCACCTCCCTGGAAAGCACAAAGTCCTGAGTTTGACTCCTGGTACCAAAAAAAAAAAATGCTGTTCTATACTAACTAGTGTGTACAAGGCTCTGTCTGTGTTTCATCATTAGAAGTGGAGGAAAAAGAAAGAGTCCTTTTTCTAGGGAAGGAGTTTGAAAAAAAATTTGAATGATTCTGTTTGGGATTTAACTTTATTTCTCATTAAATTACTACATATGAGGGAGGTAAACCTAGGCTAAATTGAGCTTGGCTTAATTCAAGGAGCAATCAAAAAAGATAAAGAAAACCTAGAACTCATGGATTTTATAGGGCTGGAAAATCCTATTGTTTCTGCATCCCCACTTTTTTTTTTAAATGGTACTGAGAAACAAACTCAGGGTCTATGTTGACTATGTTAGGCAAGCACTATACCACTGAGCCATGTTCCTAATTTCTGTATCCCAAGGAACAAAGGAAAAAGCCTTGACTTCTAAGAAAAAGACTTCTAAAAAAAAAAAAGAAATAAAACAAATTAAAAAAACCATGCAGCAGATAGAGTAAGGATGTTTCCTTTTTCTGTGAAGCCTTAAAGTAGCTGCTTGAAAGTGAAAGATTTAGGTAAAAGAGCAAATAGTGGAGATACGTAAAAGATTTAGATAAAGTTTCCAAAATTAGCAAATAATACAAAAAACCCAATATTTCACCTGGCAACCCTAAATCTAGAAAATAACTTTGTGAGTAGTCACTGGTGCCTGAATCTTTCTTAAAGCAAATAAGTGATAAAATAGCAAGTTTGAGGGATTGTCTTGATAAAGAAAGCACTAGCCTGCCCTGGGAGGTATATAGCTCCGGGACAGAGTGCATGCTAAGCACGGTCCAGGTTCTGGTTCAGTCCCCAGCACCAGGTAAGTAAGTAAATAAACCAATCTGGGAAATTTTTAAATAACTTCAGGATTTGAAATTTCAGGTAAGAAACATACTGAGAAGATTCCCTAAGACAACATACAGTACATGCCCATTGCTAATGCAACCGTGAGTAACCTCTTAAAAAAAAAGGGGCTACAGAAAAAATTAGTGCAAAGAGTTCTTTCCAAAGGGTAGGATCATGGTGTAATCTAGGCAATAGAGGACTTCATACTATGCCTGCCCAGCTGGTTTTCATAACCGGTAAGAACTAGCAATAGTGTTTATCTCACATTCTTCTTTTTCTTGAATGGGTGTTGTTTTTGGTCATTTGTTATCATTTTGTAGACAAAATGTTCCAGATCTACCATGTATGAAGGAGAAAGAAGAACACAGAAAACTTGTTTTTCTAATTCATAAGCCACTGGACCATGAGAATCCATGCCCCATTGCCAAGAGAGCCTGGATTTTGAGTTTGACACAATGACACGAAGGGTCTTGGGGTTGTCTTTTGAATGAGCAAAGAGAAGAGTGTGTTCTATATATGGTAAAGAGGTGAAAGGAATTTTTTAAATGATTTTTTGAGACAGGGTCTTGCTGTATAGTTCAGATTGGCCTTGACCTCATAGTGATCCTCCTGGCTCAGCTTCTCAAGTTCTGGGATTATAGGTGTGCACCACCACACTCAGCTTGAAATGGATATTTGGTGACCAGAAAAGTGGATTGTGGGAGAGTCCTGCTCTCCACAGAACTAGACTATGGTTCCTAGCCTCCCTCACAGATAGGAGTGGCCATGTGCCTAAGGAATATAGTAACTTCAAGACTTGGTCTATAAAAACTTCCCAGGAATGAACTTTCATGCTTTTATTTTGTGCTTGCTAGAAGTAATGATCCCCAGGGAAACTTTGGAAACCACACATTGAAAATGGCCATGATGGAATTTGGGTAGCTGCATCATCACTCAGAAGAGAGCTGCCTAAGAGAACCTTCTACCTAGGAACACATACTTACTCATGGACTGGAGTGTTAGGTGAATCAAGATTAGGTTAAATCAATGAGATTTTGAGAATTCATCTAAGACAAGGTTCTCTAAGTGTGGCCCTCCCAGACCAGTGACATCAATATAACTTGTTAGAAAAAATGCCCAGCTCCTCCTACCCCAGATCTATTGAATCAGAAGCTATGCTGATAAGCTGTGATCCTGAGTCCCACTGAAGTTTGAGAACAAATAACTTAAGAAAATCACTAGTGTTAACTAATAAAACACTCAACTAAGCAGCTCTTAAAGTTATCAATCCACTCTTGCCATTGTTTCTCACTGGTATGAAGTTCTGCTATTGGCCACTGCTCTAACGCTGCTAGCAGAAGATTCTAGTACACTCTTCATCCTGATCTTAATGCAGACCATCACAAACCCTTGAGGGAAAACAGTTCTTTTCACTTGGTGATAAGTTCACCTGAGGTTGTCTTCAGCAGGGTTCCGTCAGTGTTTGTTTTTTTCCAAATCTTAGTATCCATGAGCTCATAAGCCAGATGCCACTAGAAGATCTTCAGTTAGGGTGATCGGTTCATCCTGGTGCACCTGGGAATTTCTCAATTTTAACATGAAAAGTCTTACATCCCAAGAAACCATTCAGTCCCAGACAATCTGTGATGTCTCTTCACCTTAACCAGTGTTGGCTGCAATGGTATTATAACCCAGGTCTTTTTCTTGCACAAGAGTGATCCGTGGCTCAACAGGTCAGGCAACTTTGTCTATTCAACTTTCAAACATGAAAGTTCTAATTACTCAATCACTTCCAAACAGTTGACTCACACCTTTGAAGCCAGATTCCCCAACTGCATCCTGGTGCCTCCTCATAGCCTGTTTTCTGGCTGTTGCACCTGAAGTTACTTTCTACAGCAATGAATGGTTTGCCTTCCTAAAGGTGATGGAGGTAACTTTCCAGCACTTACCCCGACTAAAATAGAGGAGGAGGTATGACTCACATTTGTGAGTTATATATCTTCTCCATCTGTGAGCCTAGAAGAAATATATGTATACTGACTTTATAGTACGAGTTAACTGTTAAATTTGGTATATATTCCATACAATGAAAGTTCAGGACAAATAAAAGTAATGGAACAGAAAATGCCCCCTCCAAGTCAGTATACTTCAGTTTCTTAGTTGCCCAGGTAATAGTTCCTGTTGAGTTCCAGTTGCTCCTGTCTCCTAGAAATGGCCGGTCACTGCGATGTATAGCTGGTCACTATGACGCATATCGTAAGAACCAATCAAAGACAGTCAAGTACTCTACCTCTGTACTTCCCCTTTGCAATCCCATGAAAACCTCTCTTCCTGAGCCTTTGGGGCCTGATATTTTGGGAATGATTCCAATCAATGCCCATCAACGTACATAAATCTGCCTCCAAATCCTGGATGTTGTTTCAGTGTTTCTGTTTGCTGTTGCAGAAAGAGCTCCTTTACTTTTCTTAGTTTCCTCAGGAAATATTCAGGACACCAGCTTTCAGTGGTGGATCTGGGGTATGTATCTAAATTGAAAGTGATATTTTAAAGTTCCAATCCCCTAGTGATATGTCCTGGTGGGGAGAGGTGCCTCAGATGACTTCGATTCATCCCCTGTTAGTCATACCATCAGAACAGGGGTTTTCAAACTCAGTACCATTGACTTCTAGGTCTGATAATTCTTTTTAGTGGGGGGTTATCTGCTGTGTTGTAGGATGTTTAGCAGCAGCTCTGTTTTGCATCACTAGATGCAAATATCCCCTCCCGGCAGTTATGATAACCAAAACTATCTCCAGAAATGTCAAAACCTATAGATAGAGTCACTAGAAAAACTAGATATGTCTGGTATGTGCACTACATGAGATATAATTATACTTAAAAAATCATAGTTTATTTGAAAGCTAGCCATGGTGGCTCACACCTGTAATTCCAGCACTTGGGAGGCTGAGTCAAGAAGATAGGTGTGAATTTGAGGCCAGTCTGAACCTCATAGTGAAACCCCTGTCTCTAAAACACACACACACACACACACACACACACACACAGAGAAAATCACTGTGTTATGGTTTGTGTCTAAATGTCCCCCAAAGCCTCATGTGGTCATGGTGGGGACAGGGTCTTTGGAAGGCAGTTGAGTCCAGCATTTGTGATTGGTTCATTGTCTAGTGCTGGAATTGGCAGTGTGAGTGCTGCACCCACCCAGGGGCAGGTAGCTGTCATACAATAGAAGGGAGGAAAGGAGGCATGCTCTTCCCTTTTGCCCTTTTCACTCTTGTTGCTTGTGACTGCCATGATGGTTGCCCCTCAACCAGTCACCCTGCCTTGGAGCCAGCTGAATATGGATTGAAACCTCCAAAAACTGTAAGCTAAATAAACCTTTCCTTCCTTCATTTTGGGTGGCAAGTTTTTGTCTCAGCAATGAGAGAAAAGTAGCCAAGACACATCGTCTATTTGAAATTCAAATTTAACTGGGCATCTGAATTTTTATTTGCCAAATCTTACAACTCTTTCTGGAAGGCAAAATTATTCATAGTTGTACTACATTAAAGTAAACCTGGATATGGCTTATTAAATCCATAGATAAAAGTAACAAAAAGAACAGTTGAATATCATCCTACTAAAGATATACTTTAGACCAATGCTTTAAAGAAAGATACACTCAGCCAGGTGTGGTGCCACATGCCTGTAATCTCAGCACTCAGGAGGCTGAGGCAGGAGGATTGCTGCAAGTTCTAGACCAGCCTGAGCTACAAAGTGAGCTCAAGGCCAGACTGAACTGCATAGTGAGACCCTGTCTCAAAAAAGGCCAAAAAAAAAAAAAGAAAAAGAAAAGAAAAAATAAAGAAATACACTTTTAGAGGCTGAGGGTATTCCTCAGTGATAAAGCACTAGCCTAGCATGCTCAAGGCACCAGGTTTCATCTCTGTCACCACAAGGGGAAAAAAAAGACAATATGTTTTCTAAGAAATAACAAGAGAGAGATCATTTGAACAATAGACTCAGAAATGTAACTAGAACTCAAGAAACAATGTAGGCTCTATGAAAGGCGGATCTTTTATTATTATATTCCAGTTGCCTTGAAGAGTACCTAGCATGAGATGCAATCAAAACATACAGTGAGTAATCAAATGATCCTTTAAAATGTAATTAAGTAAAAAAAAAATAAAATAAAATGTAATAAGTAAAGACACATTGCCATTAATACCTGTTATAGTCAGGGGTCGCAGGGAGAAAGACCACAATCAGGACACAGAATTTATAATATTATTTATGGTGGTTACCCAGTGTTAAACACAGGAAAGTGCAGGAAATCTGTCCACAACACCAAAGTCTGTTCTAGAAAGGCCCAAAGGCCAGCAGTGAAAGCTAGAAAGTCTATGCCAGCAGGATGAAGGATCTGTGCTAGTAGGTTGAGGGTTCTACAGTGGAGCCAAGAAGCAACGCTCAAATAAGAACCAGGGCTCCCCGAAAAGTACCACAGCCATCCTCAGCGATGATGAAGTCCTACACTCCTCTGACGATGAGAACAGTCGGGTACATGCCAGGAAGCCAGCATGACAACTGGAGTTTGAACAGCAACCATCTTCCCCTCCGGAGCCAGGAAGCGATGCTCAACACAAAGACCAGAGCTCCCCAAAGTGAACCGCAGCCACTCTCACCAAGGTCCCGAGCTCCTCCAATGATAATAGCCAAAGCCACATTGGGGAGCCGGCCTGACAAGCTCCTCCAGGAGAACCAATGGCTCCAAACAGCAGCACCTAGGAGAACCCACAATGCTCCTGCTCTTCCTCTCCACGTCTCTTTTTATGCTGGCAATCTTCCTCAGGTGGATTGTCTAAATGCAGCACCATGCCTATTTAATTCAGCTGGTGCCAAGTTGACCACCAGTTCTTAATCCATAACAATACCCTTCAAAATATACCCCTTGCTTCAAACGCAATTATCTTATTGTTTTTACTACTTTTTGCAGTTCTGAAAGTCTCTCTTGTGAGAGTCTTTAGTTGTGAAGTTGTGGCTGTCTCAAAATCCTGAATTGATTCAAAACATTTATCTTTCATGTTCGTTTTGACTTTTGGGAACAGCCAAAAGTCACATGGTGCCAGATCTGTTGAACAATGTGGATGGAGGGCATGCTGTAATGTTTTTATGAACTTGCCTTTCTGTCAGATGGAATTTGGTAAGAGAGTTCATCTTGCTTGGGGTTTTTTGAGACAGGGTCTCACTATGTAGTCCAGGCTGGCCTTAAACTTGCAGTGATCCTCCTGCCTCAGCCTGCCATGTGCTGGGGTTAAAGGCGTGTCCTACATGCCTATTTTTGATCACACCTCATAAAGACATTCACAGAAGACTTGCAGAACTGTTTCAGAAATTGGCAAGAACAATGGAATAAGTGTATTACAAGTGAGAGGAAGTATATTGAGGGGGATTGATGGCAACCTGTTTTTTACTGTAATAAAATTTTTAAACATTCCATGTATGTGGGAGTAATCATGCTATTTGTTGAATGACTGAAAGCATTGGTGTCAAGTGTGGGATGAAGTGCTCAAGTGACTGTACAGTTCCCTGTCAATGACAGATGCTCAGGTTCTCCAGGAAGATGATTTTATGTCATGTTCAGAATGCTACAGAAATGAACTGAAATGTGAGGGTGATGTGGCTGGATGTGGTTGGCGAGGCAGGTGTCCCCTTCCTTCCTTGCCACTCCTTGTGCACCTCTCCAGAAGCTGCATGCTTGGTTGAAGAGGACAACCACCCCGCTAGAGGAGGACCCTTTCCTTGGTCAAGGGTGGACGTGTAGCTGTGCTCCCCTATTAAAACCTCCAAATGAGCTCTCAAGAAATGAACTGAGATGACCATAGCCCTGATGAGACAGAGACAGAGGGACAGACTACAGAGAGAGAGAGAGAGCGCATTGGAGCCAATCCAGTCTTGAAGTTTACCTCTCCTTTTCCCTCTAAAAGAAATGAAGATCAAAGTATTTTACTTTGATTTCTAATCCAGTAAAGTTAAATTTTATTTTTTATTTTAAAATGTTTTCAGCAGTAAGGCAATGAATTCAATCAGATAAATGATAGTTTGACTGATTCTGCTTCCTTCTATGGCCCCTCTTTTTCTGCGTCCCTAGAGTGCTTGCCCTGACTGAGCTTGCACAGGAGGGCTAACTGGTGCAGGAGACTTGGCCGTGGAGTGAATGGTTAAATTGCAGGGCAAAGCACACAGGCTGCATGAGGAGCGAATAGTTAATGTTGTGTATGGCTTCCCCTTTCCTCCAGAAAAACTGCCTAGCCTTGAGACAGCTCTTTGCCCAAACTGCTTTTCTTTTGCTTTTTTTACTTACTCTGATATTCTAAATAAAAGCTAGAGCTCTCGGCTTCAGGGCCTCTCCTGGGCATCTCCCCAGTGGTAGGCATTAGAGATAATGCACTCTGGGCTATCTCGGTGACTGTCTTGGTTACTTTTCTCTTGTTGCTGGGACAAAACACCTGACACCCAATGTGAAGCAAGGAAAGGTTTATTTAGCTTACAGTTCTGGAGATTTCAGTCCATAATCAGCTGGCTCCAAGGCAGGGTGGCATGGCACTGGGGCAACACTTCAAGGCAGCAGCCAGAGCAAAAAGGGGAAAACAAGCCTCTTCTCCATCCCTTATATTGTACACAGGCCACCCCTCCCCACCTTCAGGGTGGGTGTAACATTCACAAAATGTCCTTGCCCTCCTTTGCACAAGATGAGGATATTTGCAAAGTAAGAACCCTGGCTCCCTGCTGAGTCTCTCATCTAAACTTCTAAACTTTTCAAGTTGACAATGTATCAACCATGACATTGACTAAACTAAATCTCCTCTCCTAGTAATCATTCATCCTCTGTGACACCTGGCACACTGTGACAGACTGGGCCTTAGAACCTGCCTTCTTCAAACTTATTAAAAAGCCAATGTTGATTTCAGGTCCAACTTCTGATTTGGGCATCAACTATATTTTTAATAAGAAACTCAATGTTCAGTCCCGTCTATACAATGACATGAAGTTTTGCCAAGTTAGGGAGCATTATGGCTTATATCTAGATGTTTTCCACCCCCACCCCAGACCTTCATGTGCTCATAAGTGAAGGTTTTGGGAGGTGACTGGATCTTGGGTGTGTGACCACTGATTGACTTAGAATAGTTCTGGATGTGGATGATGGGTTTACTGAAGAGAGAAGACCCACTCTGGGTGTGAGTGACACCAAACAATAGATTTGTAGTCTGGATGAAATAAAAAGGGAAAGAAGAAGGAAGTCATGCTGCTTCTTGCCTGCCATGCCATGAACTGTTTCTCCTCTACCATGTCCCTCTGCCCTGTTATGGACAGAAGCCTCTCTACAAACTGAGAATAAACTTTACTTCCTTTAATTTACAAAAGTTAGGTATTGTGTCCCAGCAAGGAGAAAGTAAGTGATACAGAGAAAGAAATTCTAAAATGCACTCGAATGGTTTGAATTTATCTAGCACTTGAACATTAAGTGACATCTTACTTTTATCATATGACCATATCATGTATAAGTGGTCCTTCACAGAAAAAGAATGATTATACAAAGTTCACCAAAAAACATGTATACTCACTTCAAGAAATGAAAAATTTGTGTAAATATTTTATGTCTTTTTTAAAAAAAATTTTTTTAAGACAGGGTCTTGCTCTGTAATCCAGGTTGATCTTAAACTCAAAGAAATCCTCCTGCCTCAGCCTCCTGAGTACAGGGTCTCACTATGTAGTACAGGCTGGCCTTAAAAATGCTTACATAGCCCAGGCTGGCCTCAAACTTATGGCAATCCTCCTGCCTTTGCATCCCAAATGCAAGGGTTACAAGTGTGTGCCACCATGCCCAGAATATAAATATTTTAAAACTTAACTTATTCAGAAACCATGAGATTAATACAAGTTACCTTTGGCCTCTACAATTACAAGAGCGCTCAAAGCAGTGGCCATTAGATTCCAGACATTAGTATGGTGAACTGCTGCTTGGGTAACCTTGGTCATTGAGATTGCTGCACATTCATTTTCAATTTCTTCTTTAAGGACCAGCACTGCGGTGGGTTTTCTGTGTTATATGATATCTGCTAGAGTCCCCCCCATACAAAGGTAACACAATCTGTTGAAAAACATCATATAATTTTTCTTTTCCTGAGATGTGTATACATTTTTTTTGGCAGACTCTGTATTTGACAATGACCTCAGTAACTTGTGGTAGGTTGATAGCATTAAAAGCTGGTTAAGTGCATGAACTATGGAGCCAAATTACCTGGGTTCAAATCCAAGCTCTGTTACTTATTTACTAGGTGTGTGATATTTGGAAAAGTAATTTAATTTCTTGTTTATATTTCCTTAGTTGTGAAATGGAAATAATAGTATATAACATCCAGGGTTGTTATGAAGATTAGATGAATTACTATTTGTAAGGGACTTTGAACAGGGTGTGGTACAAAGTAAGCTGTATGTTAATGTTTATCAAATTAAAAAGTTAAAAATAAAGCTAAGAATGGTGGTACATGCCTGTGATCTCAGTACTCTGGGAGGCTGAAGCAGGAGGATCACAAGTTCGAGCCCATGCTGGGCAACTTAGTGATTTAGTGAGATCCTATCTAAAACAGAGAGAGAGAGAGAGAGAGAGAGAGAGAGAGAGAGAGAGAGAGAGAGAGAGAGAGAAAGAGAGAGAAATTTTTAAAAGGTTGGGAATGTAGCTCAGTGTAAACACCCTGGGTTCACATCTAGTACTAGGAAAGTACTAGGACTTTATCCTTGTTGCTCTGTTTTCTAAGGGACCTAGAATAAAACAAATGCTATGGAGAAAAATGAAGCAGAAGCACAGGGACACAGGGGGCTTGATGTCTGTGTTTCAATTTCCTAGTCATTGTGAGCATTAAATGATAAAATAAACATAAACACTTAGAACCATTTCTCAGAGAGGATGAGAACAGTATGAACTTTGACCACTGTTTAAAATCAAGGACTCTTGTTCCCTTTCTGAGTAGAAAAATGACGTTAAGAAGAGAACTTTATCACCAATCTATCTATGCTGGGATGGATTTCCAAAGTCAGTTTAGCCTTGAATGTGTCCCTGGTCTGCGCAAAGGACATAGAGTAGCAAACATGACTTCATGTAGGGTTTAGTTCATTTGTTTCCTGATATTGCTGGAACAAATTCTGAAGTCTCTAGGGAAGTGTCTGTTTTCTTGCCTTTTCCATCTTAAATTGACTGAATTTTTGGGTTTGTGACCCTGCGTTATTTCCACCATTGGTTTCCATAGTTATATCACTTCTTATGCTAAATCTCCTTATAAGATTCATGGGATGATTTTGGGTCAATCTGGATAGTCCAAGATTAAATCTCCAGAATCTTTAATTAATCACACCCGCACAAGGCCGGGTGTGGTGGCCCACACCTGTTATCCCAGCACTCAGGAGGCTGAGGCAGGAGGATCACCATGAGTTTGAGGACATTCTGGGCTACATAGCAGTTCAAGGCCAGCCGGAACAACATAGTGATACCCTGTCTCAAAGAAACAAAAGCAAACAAACGAACAAAAAATCTACCATATACAGTAACATATTCACAGGTTCCAGAGAGTTATGATGTGGACATTTGGGGGAAAGAGGTATCATTTGCTTATCACACTGGGCAGTGGTGTGTACTTCACACTTCTTTGAATCATACACAGGCAATGTAGCTCATTTTCTCACTGATACTTTTTCCCCAAAGAATAGCGGTGGGAAATTTAAATGACATACTTTTTAAAAGACAGGGAGAGTGGGTGGGGGGAGAGTGTCCTGTCTCTTACAGGAATGAAGATGTGGTTATAAGAATAGGAAATTTTTTACAAGTGTGGTAGTACATACACTGAGGCAAGGGGATCCAGGAGTTAGAGGCTAACCTGGGCCATACAGCAAGTCCAAGGTCACCCTGGGCTATGTAGCAAGACCCTGTCTTTAAAAATAAATAGGAGCCAGGGATATACCTCAGCCGCACAGCACTGCCTGGTAAGCACGAGGCCATCAGTTCAATTCCTGGTACTGAAGGAAGGAAAGAAAGAAGCTTTTTAGTACAGTGTGGGGGCAATGCCTATAGTTCCCAGCTCCTCTGGAAGTTCAGATAGGAGAATCACTTGAGCCCCAGGTGGGAGGCCAACCTGGGCAATATAGCAAGACCCCATCTCAGAACAACCAACCAACCAAAACAACTAAACAAGCAAACACCCAAAATGTAAGGACCATATAAAACTCCACAGTGTTGGGGCTGGGGGATTATCAGAGGTCAAGTTCTTATCCCACTATCCCACAAATGCAAGTCTCTGGATTTGATGCCCTTCTCAACACCACACGCACACACATGCACGCACACACCCTAAATGTGGCAATGTTAAACATTTGATTATTGTAGACAGCTAGGTTAGGCAGACGTCCTATGGTCAGTCCGATGGGGCTAGGCCCGTGAGAGAGTCAGCGCAGAAGATGAGAACACATCAGAATTGTGGCTGGAGGCCCATCTGAAGAAAATTCAAGTCATGACACTCAGATTTACATACTTCCCTAAAGGATAAATGGAAGCTTGAGTTTATTGGTATCACTCTTTTTGAGATTTCCTGTATAAATCATTATGTCATTAGGAGTTGGCCATCCTCTCCCACCCACTAAGACTAAGACTAAAACTAAAGACAAGACTAGTGCTATAGATTATCGACCAAAGTTAATGATATCCACATGCCCTTGCTTTCATTGTCTCAGTATTAGCCAATCAACTAAACTTGTGGTCTTATTGGTTGATTATACTCACATGGTGGTTTTGCTCCATAAAACCTTCCCAGAAAGCCAGGCATGGTGTTGCATGCCTATAATCCCAGCACTCAGGAAGCCAGGACAGGAGGATCGCTGCAAGGTTAAGGACATCCGGGGCTACAAAGTGAGTTCAAGGCCAACCTGAACTGCAGAGCGAGACTGTGTCTCAAAAAGACAAAACAAAACAAAACAGAAAAAACCTTTCTCAGAGAAGTGGGATCATTCTCAACCCATTCAGGACCCTTCCTGTCTATCTCTCAGGAGCTATTCCTATTCCCCGATAAATTTTCCTACTCTTAATCTCTGTTGTTCCTTAGAATTCATTCTTTGACCCCGGGGAACACGAACTCAGTCTATCTGACATCCAGCAGTTGGAGTTGTATTTCTTCCCCTATATCATGGTGACACAGGATCGTGGTAGCCACTTCCAAGAGAAGTTGAGTTTCGGCAAACAGCACTGAGAACCTGAAAAGTGGGCTATGCAGCCTCTTCATCTTTTGCATGCGCCTCCGGACAATACACGACAGCAACAAATGACTGCTACAGCACATAGCAGAATGCAAAAGAGCACGGACCATGGAGTCAGGCAAGCCCAGATCCTGGTCTACTGCCTCTGCTGTTTACTAATTGGGTAACCTTGAATGACTTGCTTGACTTCTCTAACTAAGCATAAGTTTTCTTGTCTGTAAAATGGGGATAATAACAGTTCACGGGCTTGTTATTAGGATTACATGAGATGATATGTAAATGTGCTAAGTGTAATGTCTGACACACAGTAATTAGTATTCAGTAAATAACTGTTATTATTACAACTGGTATAAATCTGAGGAAAGATGTTAAAGTAGAATTGCACAACCCAACCCAGTGAGCTATTTTATAATCCTCTATAAATCTGCTCCCAGAGTTCCATGAATTACAGTAGCCACCCCTCCTCTCAATTATTCTTTGTTATCACTTTGGTAACTCCCACCCTCTCTGGGGCTCATTGCCAGAAGCACTTCTGTCAGGCCTCTCCCTGATGGATTCACATTAGGTGCATTCCTTTTCACTTCAGTACTGATTCAACTGATAAATACAACAAAGTCACAACATGGAGCAACAGCGTGGGCCTTTTAAAAGACTCCATCAATGTTGGAAACAAGTTCATGATGACTTTTTCCACTGGTCTATTTTTGCCCTATCACTTCATTTATTATTCTCACATCCTCCCAGCTTGCAACTATGCGTTTGTGCGTGTGTGAAATGTTCAAAGAACCATCTAAATCAAGATTATGGTTAGTTTATATGTCAGAGACATTTAGCTGGGTGTGGTGGTACATGCCTGTAATTCTAGTACAGTACTCAGGAGGCTGAGGCAGGAGGATTGCTATAGATTGGAGGGACAGCCCAGGTACTAGTGAAACCCTGTCTCAAAAAAACCAAGCCTGGGTATGGTGGTGCACACTGGTAATCTCTGCACTTGGGAGGCTGAGGCAGGAGGAATGCCATGAATTTAAGGCCAACCAGGACTGCAAAGTGAGTTTAAGGCCAGCCTGGACAACGTAGTGAGAGACTCTCTGAAAAGAAAAAAAAAAAAGAGAGAGAGAGAGAGGGAAAAGAAAAAAAAAAGAATTTTGAGACCTTTATTAAACTCTTTGAATTGACTAGAGGGAAAAGGTACCTTCCTAATGGTGACTGCCCTGAAATCTTGGTAGTGATTAGCTACAGATTTCCTCTGTCCAAGGAGGACATCTAGAGGCTGCTGTGATGCCATCTGTCCTGAAACCTTTGCCAGGTTGCTTCCTCACAAATCTTACCATGCATCATCTATCACATCCCTGGTAAGTCTCATCACAATAAATATTAGTGTATGGCTAATCTGTAAAGGAACAAACACAGTTAAAAATTATATTTTTTCTAGGCATAGCAAAACACAGGGCACAGAATAACTTAAAAATGCGATGGATGGGAAAAACACTTATGAGGAACATTTTAAGGACAGTGGAGGGGCTCCAGTGTTGAATATTGGTTGATGTGATTGAATTAATGTTTATTTTCTTTATTTTTTTTCTTCTTTTCCTCCTCCTTCACTTTCTCTTCCTCCTGCTTTTAAGAGATTGGGTCTTGCTATGTTGCTCAGGCTAGCCTTGAACTTGTGGACTTGGAAGACCTCCTGCCTCAGCCTCCTAACCAGCTGGGGCTACAAGTGAGCACCACCACACCTGACCCAGTGTTGATTTTCTTAGGTTGGTGAGAGCATTGTGCTGTGAGCGCACCTGATCTTAGGAGGTGGAAGT
The DNA here is from genome assembly GCA_004365215.1 of Cuniculus paca. Classification (NCBI taxonomy): domain Eukaryota; kingdom Metazoa; phylum Chordata; class Mammalia; order Rodentia; family Cuniculidae; genus Cuniculus; species Cuniculus paca. Next base: position 14,657 of record RJWT010004950.1, read on the forward strand.
TAGATGTTCCAGGGTCATGCAGAAAGCTGCCTGCAACCTTTCAGATATTGTGGCTACAAGGAAGTACATGTGCACGCCTATGTAGAGCGTCAAAGCCTGGGTGGCAGGATGTAAACGGGCACATCTAAGCAAGAGGGAATACAGATATTCATTTCACTGTTCTGTTCACTTTTCTGCAGATTTAATTTTTTAAACATAAAAAGCATTGAGTAATGTCACTTAATATGTTACCTGAATTTGTAGCTTCAAACATTGTCATAGCTTACACGGTTTCCTCCTTGTGTTGAAACTTAACTCTTGATGTCCTACACTCCCACTGTATTGTATTCACTCACATGCTTGTCCCCTGCTTTTTGTGTCACTTATACAGCCACAACATACACACTCACACATTTGCTGATACCAGAAAAGCAACAGGAAACCTGTGCCGTGTTTGCTCGGCCTTACTTGGCGGGATGGGTGTGGGGAGCTACCTTCCTCCCTTTCCCCCTAACTCGTGTTTGTCCCTCAGATCCCCATGCTCCGGAAAACCTTCCTTGCCCTACTTCCAGGCTCTTTGGTCATTTCCTCTACCGGATGGACAGTATCGCTACATTGTCTGTTTTCTTGACTGAATTACCCTCTGGACTACAGTTTCCTGGAAGGGAACTTTATCTTTTTACATCTGTGACTGTAGTGCCTGACAAAGTATCTGGGACATAGGAAGAGTCTAAAAAACTTAATGAATGAATGGCCTGTGCCAGAGTCACCAAGGTTTTTAGACACCCAAACTGGAACGCAGTTATATTAGAGACTTTTATATGTAGGAGGATTTAAAACTATGGGTATATGTTATTAGTGTAGCATAAAATATGCATTTATTTCAAAGGAGTTTGTTCCAATTATGGTAAAAATTTCCTTTTTTTGAGGCAGGGTCTTGCTATGTAGTCAGGTTGCAAGGAGAATAATTACATACAGGACACAGAGTTTATAATACTGTTTTATGATGGTCACCCAGTGCTAAATACAAGAAAGTGCAGGAAATCTGTCCACAACACTGAAGACCTAGAAAATTCAGCCGAGGGCCTGGGTCCCACAGTAATGTCCTGCATGAGTCCAGCTGAAGACCTAGAGCCCATGACAGTCCCTCCCACAAGTCCAGTGGGAGGCCTAGAGCCCAAGACAAGGACTCACACAAGTCTGTTTGACGAATCTGTGCTGGGAAGGCCCAAAGGCCAGAGGTGGAAGCTAGAAAGTCTATGCCAGCAGGGTGAAGGATCTGTGCTAGTAGGCTGAGGCTTCTACACTGGAACCAAGAAGTGACACTCAAAACAAGGACCAGGGCTCCCCTGAAAAGTACCACAGCCGTCCTCAGCGACAGTGAGGTCCCGCGCTCCTCCAACAATGAGAACAGTCGAGTACATGCCAGGAAGCCAGTGTGACAACTTCTCCTGGAGTTTAAATACCAACCATCTTCCCCTCTGGAACCAGGAAGCAATGCTCAACATAAGGACCAGAGCTCCCCCAAAGTGAACTGCAGCCACTCTCAGCAACAAGGTCCTGAGCCCCTCCGATGATAATGGCCAGATTCATATTGGGGAAGCTAGCCATGACAAGCTCCTCCAGGAGAACCAATGGCTCCAAACAGCGACACTTAGGAGAACCCAGAATGCCACAGCTCTTCCTCTCCACATCTCCTTTTATGCTGGCAATTTTCCTCAGGTGGGCCATCCATACTCAGCACCATGCCAATTTAATTCAGCTGGTGTTAAGTTGACCACCAGTTTTTAAATCCATAACAGTAACCCAGGCTGGACATGAACTCACTACGTAGCCCAGGCTGCAGGCTGATCTGTAACTCACAGCAATCCTGCCTCAACCTCCCAAGTGCTGGGGTTACAGATGTGCATCACCATGCCCAGCTAAAATTTCTTAAAAGTTATATATTTCATAACCCATGAAGTTATATACTTCATAACCCATGAAGGACTCTACTTAGTGAGTTAATTTTTATACTCTTGGTTTTTTGTTTTTGCAGTACTGGGGATTGGATCTTACAGACTTTGCAATGAGCTGCATCCCTAGCCCTTTTTATTTTTTATTTTGAGACAACGTCTCACTAAGTCACCAAGTCACCCAGGCTGAGCTGGACCTTCTGATCCTTCTGCCTCAGCCTCCCAGAGTGCTGAGATTACAGTTATGTACCAACATACCTGGCTTGGTTTTTGAGGCAGAAACTCATTACGTTGCCCAGCTGGTGTCAAACTCTAGATCCTTTTGCCTCAGTTTTCCATGTAGCTGGGATTACAGGTGTATGCCACCACACCTAGTTTAATCTTTATTACTCTTTATTATAGTTTTATGCTTGTTTATTACAGTTTTCCCACATCAATTTATTTCACATACATATACCTATATGTGTGTGTTTTTAATTTTTACTATTAGAGATCTAACCCAGACCTTTATACATGCTAAATATGTGCTTAGCTGCCGAACTATATCCTCAACCCCAACTTTTTGTTTTACTGTTTATTATTCTATTTTTTATTACTGTTTAAAATTGTATTTCTAGTTCATTATTATTACTCCTGTAAAGAACTGTCTTATATGTCCCCCCCTTCTTTTTTTTTTTTTTTGGTTGTTTGAGATAGGATCTTGCTATGCCGTGCAGGCTGGCTTTGAACTCACTTTGTAGCCCAGGCAGGCCACAAATTTATAGTGATCCTCCTGCCTCAGCCTCCTGAGTACTGAGATGACAAGTGTGTGCCACCATGCCTGGTCTTTCATTGCACCTATTCTAAAAATCTTTAATTAATCATCCTAGATTTTCTAAATATATAGTTATAGGTAGAGATAGTTTTCCAATATTGATACAATCTGATTTCCCAGTTTTATTACATTATCTAGAATAGATGGCCCTTAATTTGGCATATGCATAATTTTGGGGTACACAAAAATTTAAAGATAGTATTTGAGCAGGCAAATTTTATCAGTCTCTAAGTCCTCAGCTTCTCCAAGTGCTTTCTCCAAAAGCAGATGATGGTGTATGTCCCCACCTCATACTAGAGAAGACATGTGGAAATGAGACTCAGGATTAAAGTTAAGCTTTCTAGTAGGGTTCATATGCTAGTTATCTAACCCAGCTCTCATCTCACAATTCAAGAAGCTGATTTTCTCACACCTAAAGGATCATACAGCTTCCCATTAACTTCCTTTTATTTGATAGAAGTCGTGTCAGTTATGATTTCAGAATTTTTTAAGTGATTCTAAGTTTTTTCTTTTATTTTAGAGAGAATAAAATGAAGCAAAATAAGACAGAATAAAGTCAATCAAAACAAGACAGTGTAAGTGACACAGGATTTCAAAGCAAGATAATAGGACAATGGCTACCATAATGCCTCTTGTTGTCTTCAAAATAGATGCCCATACCTTCAAATATAGTAAAATTAAAACAGAAACAGAATAGAACCAGTAAAAACAAAACAATGAATGCAATAAAGGACTTCAAAACAAGATAATAGTAAATCCAAAATGGCTGCCATAGTATATCTTGTTATCTCTGAAATAGCTGCCCATATCATCAGATACAACAAAATCAAACAAGATAAAACAGAATAAAACCCAACCAAACAAAACAATAAGAATGATACTGGATTTCAAAATAAGATAATAGGGAATTAACAATGGCCACCACCTTCAGAAGGAGATCCCCCATAGATGCTACATTGTGTATTATTACTCTCTGAATAGATGATCAGAGTACCAACTTCAGGCCTTCAAAGTCAGTGAAACACTAAACACTACAAGCATTAAATTGTATTTTACCTCATTAGCTATCATCACAGCCTGTGTTTCTCCTGACCAGCTGGTCACTGGGGGTGGAGGGAGGAAAGTTGGTTCCTCTTGTCTCCCTGCCCAAGCACCAGAAGAGGCTGACATCTGGCTCTCCCCTAGTCAGTCCACACATGGTGCCGATTCACAGGAGGTTTTAGCTTCTTGTTGACTTCTTCTTCTCCTCTCCTGCAGTGCACGAATGGTGCTGACTCACAGGAGAGGGCTGGTATCTCTAATTTTTTTTTTAATCTGATTTTTTAGAATATAATTATATCAAGAAACTCAGTTTAGCCAGGTGTGGTAGTGCATGCCTGTAATCCCAGTATTTGGGAGGCTGAGTCAGGAAGATCTCTGTGAGTTTGAGGCCAGCCTGAACTGCATAGCAAGACCCTGTCTCAAATGAAACAAAGCAAAACAAAAAAAGTTAAAAAAAAAAGAAAGAAAGAAAAGAAATTCAGTTTATTATCAGTCTTCAGTAGTCCCTTTGTTCTTGGTGGGTAACTGACTTCTTAGGATTATCTATTTCTTCCACATCTCTATCTCTATACAAGAGATTCCTCTAAGCTATAATTCCTATTAGTTTATGCTAACGTTATTCATGACTTCATGAAGTAATTGTGAAACTCACATCAATTTCCCCTTCTTAGGCTTTACATCTGACAGTCTGGTTTTACTCTCACTCAACTGCATTTCACATGGGTACATTCCAAGTGTTAAAGGTAGAAGATGAAAAGTATTTTATAACCTAGCTTTGGAAAACAGAGTCAACTCTGCCATATCCATTTGTCAAAGTGTTATGGTTTAGATATAAAATGTCTCCCTAATTCTTGTGTTTGGAAGGTGATGGGCTTGTGAGGGTACTATACTCATTAGTGGATTCCCTAATAGATGAGTTTACTATAGGCAGCTGTCTTCGTTATTTTTTGTTGTTGTGGTTACTGGAACAAAACCACCCAACACCCAAAATGAAGGAAGGAAAGGTTTATTTAGCTTATAGTTTTTGGAGGTTTTAGTCTATAATCACCTGGCTGCAAAGCAGGGTGGGTGGCACTTCAAGGCAACAGCCAGAGCAAAAAGGGGGGAGCAAGCCTTTTTTTTTCCTTATGTGGTACACAGGCCACCGCCCTCCAGGGGGTGTGTAGCACTCACTAAATCTCTGTGCCCTCCTCTTGCACAGAATGAGGATCCTGGCTCCCTGCTGAGTCTCTCAGTTAAACTTTTAAACTTTTCAAGTTGACACAATGTATCAACCATAGCAGCAGCCAAGTTAGATAGAAATTAATATATACAGTCAGAACAGAATTGGGCCCTCAAGGAAGTCAGCACAAAAAAAAAATAAAGACATCAGAATTGTGTCTGGAGGCAAATCTGAAGAGAGCTGGGCCTCAGGATGGAGATGCAATAGCCAGGCCAGCAAAATAAACAGTAACTTGAGATTATTCTATAATTAGCACCACTAGGTCCAGTGGGCCCACATACATCAGATACATAGGTGGATGACCTGAACATACAGACCCATACTCCTCTCCCTTTTCCACAGTTTCTTTAACCTTTCCATGTACCATTTGCTACGTGACTTGTTTCCCTATTGGACCGATATTAGCTAAGTGACTCCACTTGTAATCCTACAGGTTGATTGCAGTTTGACCCACATTGTATCCTTGTTGTGATTTTACTGTATAAATTACCCCCGACGAAGAGCCTCCATAGCTGCTCATTGGAACCTTCCTGTTTCTCAGGAGTCTTCTCTTAATAAATCATTCTTACTCTTAACCTCCTGTGTCCCTTGAAATCCATTCTCCAATTTTGGGGGATACAAACTTCTAGCAGGCTGGGAGTTACATTTTTCCTATATTAAGTTCAGTAGCTAAATGTGCTGTTAGGAAGTGGGGACTGGTTGGAGGTGGGGTCACTGAGGGTCTGACACTGGATATATTCTTGTCCCTGACCCCTTCCCTGCCACCGTAGGTTGAACAGCTTTCCTCCATCTGGCCCTTCCACCAGGCCATTTCCACCTTGGAGTTAATCGACCATGGACTGAAATCGTGAGCCAAAATAACCCTGTCCTCCCTTAAGTTGTGGGTGTCAGGTATTGTATCCCAGCGACAGGAAAGTGACTAAGACACAAACTATGGGGCCAGGATTCCAAGAAAAGGAAATGGAGCTACATATTCTGAATCACATTGGAAGTCATCATTAGTTAAACCTCTTTTAGTGAAAAAGGCTTTAAGGCACAGAGGAAATGTGAACTTGTAAACCAGGCCTGGTGGCGCACACCTGTAATCCCAGCACTTGGGAGGCTGAGACAGGAGGATTGTTGTGAGTTTGAGATCAGCCTGGGCTACAAAGTGAGCTCAAGGCCAGCCTGAATGACACAGTGAGACCCTGTCTCAAAAAGAAAAGGGCCAGAGATTTAGTTCAGTGGTGTAAGCTCCTCCCTGGCAAGCGCAAGGTCATGAGTTTGATCCCTAGTGCGGGGGTGGTGGTGGTGGTGGTGTAGTGTGTGTGAACTTGTAAAATAAAAGTAGGATTATAAATAAATTGTAGTTTTAGAACTGAAATTAATGAAGTCTTATTTAACTTGGCTATCTTTTCCTGGTGGCACTTTCTTTTCTTTTTCAAGTTCTAAAATAGACCTAGTTCCAAAAACTAAGCCATCCTTTTCACTGTGATTCTTTTTGTTGTAAGCTGCACATAATAGCTAACAACTCACAGGTAGTGAGTTCACATATCCAACACATACCACTCCTCCTCCCCCTCTTGTTGGTTCCTTAGGGCCTCTTTAAATAGCATCAGTTTTGAAGAAAAAGCATATAAATCTCAATTTTATTATAATTCTTTTCTCTAGTTTCACCCTCAGTGTAATTTGTAAATTACAAGTGGACAGTTTTCTCATCTCACACCCTGAAAATATGACGTTACAGTAGGCCAATCTTTTAACATCTTTTATATGGCAGGTGAAAATGATAGTCACCTTATAGGCACATGTCCAAGGATGCTTTTTCCTTCTGTTTCTGTGAAGTAAAAAGTCTCATTAAGTACTTCTGCACATTTTAAAGCCACCAAAATGTCACCAGCTTTTTTAAAATTGTCTTAGTCCATTTGCACTGCTATAACAAAATACCTTAGACTGGGTAATTTATAAACAACAGAAATTTATTACTCATAGTTTTCTAACTAGGAGCTCCAAGACCAAGAGATCAACAGATTCAGTGTCTGCTGAAGGTTCTGCTTTGTAGATGATTCCCTTCCCATTATGTCCTCACATGGAGGAAGGGGCTAAGAGCTCCCTTGGGCTCTTATTAGGGTATTAATATCATTCATTAGGGTGGGTCCACATGTTTAATCACTCCCTAAAGTTCCATCTTTTAACACTATTGCTTTGGGGATTGTGTTTTAACATATGAATTTCAGAAGGTCATAAACATTCAGATCATAGCAATTATGAAAGTCTCAAAATCAGAGGTAAACAAGTCACATACATACCTTTTCTAAGCCATGTTGTGTACAAGGTGTACAGTGCAGAACACTTAATTGGTAGGGTTTTTTTTTAATCTACTTTGGTAAGAAGTTTATAAGAGAATGGAAATTCCATGGAATATAGAGATAGATAACTCAAGTCTAGTATTTGGACAAGACATTTTTTATTTTATGTATTGTTCCACTTCATTAGAATCTTTGCCCAAGCCAAGAAAATGACATGAAATTTCTTTTTAAAATCCAAATCTAAAAGCTAGGAAGAACATTTTGTTGTTGTCATTGTTCCTGCGATTTGAGACCTCACTTTGACAGACTGTGGAAAGCATGATTGTGGGTAGAACTCGTCAGATTCACTCTGCACTTAAAGGGGCCAACCCATCTGTCATCAAAATTTTCCCTTTTGTTTGCCAACAAGACATTTTGGTTACAACTTCACAATCAGAAAATATGACTTCACTGTTTCATAGAACAATCCAGTAATAGATATAAGAATGCCAGTTAATTCATGTTAGTTTTTGTGGTAATGCCCAAGCTAATTCAGCAACTATTTCAGTGTGAATGTTGATGTCTTTGGAGAAAATGAAAAGGCTTTTGACTGAATGGAAATACAGTACTTGCCTTTCTCATCCTGAACTTACAAGATTCAGTCTTCACTTCAGTTTTCACTGCCCAACTCCAAATTATTGCTGCAAATTGTGCAATATGTTGTTTTGGTTATTTACCACTTTAATTCTACCATACGGGTTCTTCTGTGTATCATTAAAGTAACAGTTGCTTAGCCTTCATTTGCAAAACGGTGTGGGTCATGCTGGCATAGGTATTGTAATTGTTCTTTTTTATTATCTGAACTGTTAAAAAAGCATGGTCACAATATTAAAAATTAAAGTAGTATTATCTTCTTACAAAGCACCATGTTTAATCCACAGGCAAAGTCACAGGCTGTTACAAAACAGGTGAATGCCTACTTCAGTTGCATCCCTCAGAATAAGGCAACAATGGGAGATCCCTTACTGTGAATTACTAATCAAGGTAGAAAACAGCAGCCTGAGGTTTGTGGGCAGGGAGTCAGCAACTCTAAGAGTTGAATAAATTATGCTACTTACAGAGTACTTGACAGTGTTGCTTTCAGCTGCTTTTTCTGAGATGCCACATAACGTGTGTACCTTTCCATAGAACTTCTACACTGGGACTTTCATCCCCCATCCCTAACACACTGGAGATTGAGTTCAGGCCTCATGGATGCTAGGTGTAATTGTTGGTTGATTGTGTCAATTTGAGAAGTTTAGAAGCTTAACTAAATCGGCTCAGCAATTCTACACCCTAGGGCAACTGAAGGTCAAGGAGGAAGGCCAGTGTTATGGTTGATACATTGTGTCAACTCGAGAAGTTTAGAAGTTCAACTGAGAGACTCAGCCCGGAGCCAGGGTTCTTACTCTGTAAATATCCTCATCCTGTGCAAAGGAGGGCAAGGACATTTTGTGAGTGTTACACCCACCCTGAAGGTGGGGGTAGGGGGTGTCCTGTGTGCAATATAAGGGATGGAGAAGAGGCTTGCCCTCTTTTGCTCTGGCTGCTGCCTTAAAGTGTTGCCCCAGTGCATGCCACCCTGCCTTGGAGCCAGCTGATTATGGACTGAAATCTCCAGAAACTGTGAGCTAAATAAACCTTTCCTTGCTTCACATTGGGTGTCAGGTGTTTTGTCCCAGCAAGAAAGAAAAGTAACCAAGACAGCCAGATTTGCTTCTGTTCTTTGGAAGATCTGCAGTCTTTGCTTTCAGCTTGGATGTCGTCTCCTGACTTGCAGAGCAGACTCAGACTGGTGACCCAGATCCTTCAACCTTCAGGCATTATAGTTGTGAGCCACCATATCTGGCTACGCTGGTGAGGAAGGAGATTAGGGTTGGGGCAAATTCAGTCAAGGAAGTGAACGTATCCTGTCAGTCATGAGACTGAGGGCACAACTGGACAGAATCCGGATGGCTGCATTGCTGAACACTGTACGTGGGATCAGTCAGGAAAGCACGATTTTCAAATCTTCATTTACATGTGGCACAAAGCTGAGTGAGCTGGGGCAGGGAATGTAGCTCAGCAGTATAGCGCCCGCCTGGCAAGTGCAAGGCCCTGAGTTCGATTTCTGGAACACATACACAGAGAGAGAGAGAGAGAGAGAGAGCGAGAGAGAGAGAGAGAGAGAGAGAGAGAGAGAGAGAAAACAAAAACAAAAAACCCAAGTGAGTCTTCTGGTTCTAGGCCAAGTGAGTTTGAATTTTTCATAGGACAACCATCCCAAATGCCTTATGTGCACGAGTGGGATGCCAGCCAGAAATTTCAAATATAAAAGGCCTCTTCCATTGTCTTTGTGACTTTTTACCAACCTGCTCTTACTCTGTAGAGTCTATTTCTTTCCTACCTTCAATAAATATACATCCTCAATATCTTTTCTGTGTCTTGTCTGATTCTTTGTTCAGGTCACCAGGAACCTGGAAAGAATTTCTTTCAGATCCAAAAGCCAGTAACACCAGTACTTCAGGGTTTCCTAGGACCTGGGGTTTTCATGCTGGGCCTTTCTCACCTCTCATGCTATACAAGTGCTGGCCATCACAAAGACTGTTTCTCCTTGGGGATAGTGTCCTTAGCCCACTTGGGCTCTAACACTGGTCCTCCTGACTGGCCTTCCCCCGCAACGTGAATTCTCTTTTCCCCAGCCCCCTAGGGGCTGAGCCCCTCTCTGTATAGTGCTAAAAAAAAAAAAGGAAAGATATAAACTGCACTAGACTGCAAAACATGAGTACATCACAGTCAGAGTAAAGATGGTTCCCCAAAAATTTTAAAAATTTTAGTCGTGTGTGTGTGAGCACATGTCTATGTGTCTATAACTGGATTAACTAGTTGTAATGTAAAATGCCTTCCCCCAACCCTGAACCTGCCCTCATGCCATACAAGCACTGTGCCATTGAATTACACCCTGAGCCCTGTCATTTTTTTATCTATGTTCTGTACTATTTTAATTCTTATAAGACAGTAGGTGATATACTTTTAATATTTTTTTTTGGTCTCTTTTTTTTGAGACAGGGTTTCACTATGCAGATCAGGCTGGCCTTGAACTCACTTTGTAGCCCAGACTGGCCTCAAACATGCAGTGATCCTCCTGCCTCAGCCTCCTGACTGCTGGGATTATAGGCATGCACCACCATGCCCAGCTCTTAAATTTTATATTTTAGCTGATACATAAAAACAAAAATTGTACCACGTAACATGTCCATATACATGTACATGGTGTCATGTTTAAATCAGGTTAAAGATATTTTCTCCTTGCATAGTTACCATTTCTTTATAATAAAAACTTTCAAAATTCTTGCTTGCAGCATTTTGAAGGATATAGTACATTATTGTTATCTGTAGTCATCGTTGTGCGGTAGCACACTGTAATCTCTTGCTTGTACCGAACTGTAATTTACTACCATTGATGAACCTTTCCCCACTCTACTTTCCCAAGTGATGTATTAATTATTCAAAAACATGAAAATTAACAAAAACTTGAGTGCATGTATCTAAGCATAAACAAAATCAAAAAGGAAAGGGAAAATACCAAAAATATTATATCTGAATAATAGAGTTCTCTAGATAGCTTTTGCATTCTTTTTCATAAATGATTTCAATTTTAATTTTTTTAACTTTTTAACTTATTTATTTATTTATTTATTTATTTATTTATTTATTTTGAGACAAGTTCTCCCTATGTAGTTCTGGCTGCCCTGGATTCACTATGTAGCCCAGGCTGGCCTCAATCTCATAGAATCCTTATGCCCCAGCCTTCCATGTGCTGGGATTACAGGTATGCGCCATCACACCTTGCTCAATTTTAATTTTCAAGGGAGGTATGTTGACAAAATTATTTGTAGAAAAGGTAGGAAAATAGTTTCTAAATGTCCTATTTTAGTTAATGAGCACTTGTGTATACCAGGCACTATACTAGTTTCTGGGGATGCTCTGGCAAGTAGGACCAGCCCTCTCATTGGTATCTTAGGGCTTAGAATCTAGTGAGGAAGAAGGACATCAAATGAGTAGTCACTCCATGATAAGGGATGATGGGGCAGGTAATGAGTCACTATGGAACTACAGCCTAGAGAATCTGAGGTCATCGAAGAGATGAGGAGCTTCTCCCTGGGGAAGATGCAGAAGTTAAGGAAGAGATAAGTAGGAGTTAGCCAGGCAACGTGGGAAGAGGACTGCATTTAAGGCAGAGAGAATATTGAGAAATAAATTTGCTTTTCTTCATTTGCAGAAAACAGCCACAAGAGATGCAGTTATAAAGTTGCTGAGGAAGCAAAGATGCTAGAGAAAAGTCTGGCAAGTCCTCTTAGAGAAAAACACGGGAAAATGTCTTTGTAGCTTCTTCGTGCTCACTCCCAGCCATCCAGAGAGCTCAGTGGAAAATAAAGTGGTTTCCAAAACACTAAACCAGCCACTTATTCATTGAAGGAAGGCACTTAGAAAGGAAGGCACTTATATTTAATATGTAACAGTAAAGGACAGCACTCTGCAGGTGAAGACTTTTTAAAAGTTTTCATGGATTGCTAAAGTAATTTATTTTAAAAATGTAACATGAGCTAGACCCAAGCCTTTCCCCATGAATCAGCACCATTTACGGACTGCAGAGGGAGAGAACAGGGCCTCACCAAGAAGCAAGCCCCCACTGCGAACCAGCACCATGCACTGGCCACTGCTGGAGTGGGAACAGCCAGACCCAAGCCTTTCCCTGTGAGCCAGTGCCATTCACAGATTGTGGAAGGGAGAGAACAGGGACTCACCAAGAAGCTAGCCCCTCCTGTGAACCAGCACCATGCATGGGCTGTGGCCAGCAGGGAGACAGCCAGACCCCAAGCCCCTTCTAGCACGTGGGCTGGCACACAAGAAGAACCAATCTGCCCCTCGCCTTGCTCTGTAAGTGACTGGCTGATCCAGAGAAACACAGGCTGTGATGATAGCTATTGAGGTGAAATGCAATTGGATGCCTGTGATGCTTTGGTGTTTCACTGACCTTGCAGGTCTAGGGCCAGTGGTCTGATCATCTGTTTGGAGGATAGCAGTACACAGTGTGGCATCTAGGGGGGAATCTCCTTCTGAGGGTGGTGACCTTTGTTGATTCCCTATTGCCTTGTTTTGAAGTCCTGTATCATTTCCAGTGTTTTGTTGGGTTGGGTTTTGTTCTATTTTGTTTTGTTTGATTTTGTTACATCTGATGGCATGAACAGCTATTTTAAACATAGCAAGATGTATTATGGTAGCCATTTTGCATTTACTATGGTCTTGTTTTGAAGTCCCTTATTGCATCCATTGTTTTGTTTTTATTGTTTCTATTCTGTTCCATTCTGTTTGATTTTTACTCTGTCTGAAGGTATCTGCAGCTATTTTGAAGACAACAAAAGACATTATGGTAACTATTGTTGATTTCGTAATGTTTTGAAGTCCTTGTGTCACTTACACTGGTTTGTTTTGATTGGTTTTATTCTGTTTTATTTTCCTTGGTTTTATCCTTTTTAAAATAAAAAAAAAAAGTAATGTGCTGAGGAATGAAATAATGCAACTTACTTTTTTTTTGGTACCGGGGATGGAATCCAGGACCTTGTGTTTACCAGGCAAGTTCTGTGCCCCTGAGCTATATCCTTGGGCCCACAATTTACTTTTTATACTGATGCCATTCTCCAGTTTATTTTGTATGAGTTATTTGCATTAAACCTACATGGTTGCGCTGGAACATTTGCTTTAAATGAATTGGTTGTATCAATTATTATTATGGAGCTTAAACTAATTTAAGCAAAAAGAAGGTATATATATATATATGTATATATGTATATATATATATATGCTTTTTTTTTATATTTGTCTTTTTGAGACAGGGTCTCGCTATGCAGTTTAGGCTGGCCTTGAGCTCACTTTGCAGCCTAGGCTGGTCTTGAGCTCACAATGATCCTCTTGCCTCAGCCTCCCGAGTGCTGGGATTAGGCGTGCGCCACCATGCCCGGCTATTAATTGATGTGTTTAAATGGAGAAAAGATGAAGGGGGTACTGGTTTTCATTTCAGAGAAAACAGCATAAGCAAAGGCACAGAGGCTTGGGGAGTTCCCCATCTAGGAGAAGCTCAGAGAATGGGAAGAGAAGAGCTTGTGAGTGGGAGGAGGCAGAGGAAATTTCCTAAGTTGATATTGGTGTGGGTGCCTTCTAATTGTACAATCTATGCTTTGGCCGGGGATGGTGGTGCATGTCTGTAAAATCAGCACTGTGGAGGGCTAAGGCAGGAGGATCACAAATGTGAGCCCAGCCTGGGCAACCTATCAATCTACCAAGATCCTTTTCAAAATAAAAACAAAAAGGGTTGGGGTCCTATCTCAGTACAAAAGCCCTGGATTCAATTCTCAGTATCACTCCCTTCCCCCAAGTACATTCCTGGGGTGGTTTGTAAACATGGCCATAATATTTTGCTGGTCTTCCTATTAAGAGGTGAAATCTATTTCCACATCCTTTAAATTTGGGCTTACCTTGTGGCTCGCTTTGACTGATAGGCTGCAGTAGAAGTGATACTGTGAGAGGGTTGAAGCCTCGCCCTTAAATGGCCTTGCAGTTCTTGAGCTCAAGCTCTGAGCATCCTAAGACCACCATGCTATGAGGAAATACAGGGTCAGAGTTGAACTGTGGCTTGAACAAAACGCTCAGGCTGAAGTCTTTACTCCCAGGACCTCACAACATAGCCTTTTTTGGGAACAGAAAGTCATCAAGTTAAAATGAGTTCATTAACGTCTAATCCTGATAAAATGTCTATATCCTGATGAATATGAGAAATTTGGACACAGGCACACACAGAAGAATGCTACGTGAAGGTTAATGCAGAGATAAAGGGGTGGTGGGTCTGCACACCAAAGACTGCCGGCAAACCAGCAGAAGCCGAGGAGAGGCTGGAGCACATTCTTCTTCACAGTCCTTGGGAGGATAAACCCCGACAACATCTTAGGGTTCTCATTGCCGAAACTGTGAAATGGAGAACTTCAGAGCGGTCACGTAAGCCTCTGAGTTTGTAGCAATTCCTCACCACAGCCCGAGCAAACTAACACAATTCCTCTTACCTACTGGAAGGTAAGGGGTGGGTTAGTTTCCTAAGACTACCCTAGCGATGTACATACACAGTCTGGGTGGCAGAAACGACAGAAATCTATTTTCTCGCAGTTCTGGAAGCTGGAGGTCTGAGGTCAAGGTGTTAGTAAGGTTGGCTTCTTGTGAGGCCTCTTGGGTTGTAAAGATCATCTTTCTCTATGTCTTCACTCGGTCTTTCCTCTGTGTATGTCTGTGTCCAACTTTCATCTTCTTGCCTTTTTTTATTTTTCTTTTACTGGGGATTTGAACACAGAATATGCTAAGCAGGAGCTCCATCACTTCTCTGCCCTAAATTTCCTCTTCTTATAAGGGCATTGATCACATTGGATGCGGGTCCACCCCAATGACCTCATTTTAATTTGGTCAGCTCCTTAAAGAATCTGTTCCCAAATATAGTTTCATTCTGAGGTCAGGGTTTAGGACTTCAATATGTGAATGGGGGAAAGAAGACACTTGGATGTCACAAAAGGCCTAGGAGGAGAACTAAGAAATGCCAGCCAACAGCAGTGCCAATTGCCAACTATGTGACTGAAACCATCATGTTCTTTCCAGCCTAGCTGACCTTCCAGCTGATGCTGCCCCACGAGCAAACCTAGGTGAGACCCACAGAATGGTCCATCCAATTCATAAAATTACAAGAGGTAATGTTACTGTTGTTTTAAGCCACTAAGTTTTTGCACATGGTTTGTTATACAGCAATATATAACTGAAACAGCCCCACTTTGTATAAATTCCACTTCAGGCCCAAGTCTATTACACTATAGTTAATGATGGGTTACATGTAAAATGTATTGTTTAGTCAGCTATTTCATTATTACCACTTAAAAGGAAGTCAGTACTATTTTATTAATTTAAAATGAATAGATATTGCTACTGGTAACATTTATATAGCACTTTGCCAATTGTTTGAAACAGTCTGTTAATAATTTATAAGGTTTTTTAATCAAACCAATATTGAATGATAGACTCTTGGGGCTAAATGGAATAGCAAGAGACCATTTAATCCATCTTCTTATCTTCAAAAAGAATGACTTATTCTGTCGCAGCCAGATAAACATCACCCTCTTCCTCTTCATCTTCCTCCCTTTCTCCTCCTCATTGTTGTCATCCAAAAAAACTTTTAAAGTGTCGATCTGTAAATGGAACTGCATTTGGCACTCCATAGGCCTTTAAAGATTTAATACAATACAGACACAAAGTACACATAAAATCTAAAGTACTGCTTACACAAATAGCTTAAGAAGAATACTATACATAAAATGACAGGAAAAACTTTTTCTTCCCATTTATCTACATAAACATTTTTCTGCCCAGGTAGATATATATATAACTATACAAACATATATGTATATTCAGTGAACGAAAAGAGTTAGGGGAGCATAAGAGCTTTAAATAGTTGAAGGACTGTCATAAAGAAAAAAAGGTTAGATTTGTTCTGCGTGGCTTCAGGGTAGAAGTGAGACCATGGGTGA
Source organism: Cuniculus paca (assembly GCA_004365215.1). Lineage (NCBI taxonomy): Eukaryota > Metazoa > Chordata > Mammalia > Rodentia > Cuniculidae > Cuniculus > Cuniculus paca. Next base: position 30,571 of record RJWT010004950.1, read on the forward strand.
AACAGGTGGAAGTTTCTTTCTTTTTTATTTTAATCTTTTTGAGACAGGGTCTTGCTACGCACTTCAGGTTAGCCTGAGCTCACTTTGTAGTCCAGGCTGGTCTTGAACTTACAACAATCCTCCTGCCTCAGCCTCCCAAGTACTGGGACTACAGGAGTGCACCACCATACCCAGCTATTTTGTTTTTTTTGGGGGGTGGAAGTTTCAAGGAGGCACATTTCAGTTAAGTTTAGGAAAAAATAAGTAGGAAGTAAATGGACTTTGTCACTGGAGTTACTATGGAGGGGATCCCAGATTAGCCTAGATAACCTCTAAGGTTCTTTCCAGCCCTATGGTGCTGAGTCATATGTCAAAAATTAAATATATTTGGAGGATGCAGAGGAAGATAAGTGAATTTTACAGGTAAAGAATTATTAGCAGCTATGGTTATTTTACGTATGGGCTGGGTGTAGAGTCCTGGGAAACAGTTAGGTCTATTGCTAAATGCGAGATTCCCTTATGAAGAGGGCAGGATTTGAGTGGAATGGGAAAGCATTCAGGAGCTATACTGGGGAGAAGAACACAGCTATTGCAAAAGTCATAGCTAGAAAGGAGACATCCCAGAATTAGGCTGATTGAATAAGGCATGGATGCCTCCCACTGGAGGAACAGGAGATGAATAACATAGGCAATTATAATTCAATGTATCTTGGAAAGTAACTTTGAAACATTGGGTGAAAAATTTTAACTTTGTACATAATGAAAAGGGGATTTGTGGACTGTGGGGGGAGAGAACAAGGCCCCACGAGGAAGCCCCCACTGCGAACCAGCACCACGCACTGGCTGCCACCAACAGGGGGACAGCCAGACCCCCAGCCCCTTCCAGCTCACGGGCTGGCAAACAAGAAGTACTAATCCCCCTCCCCACAAGCAACTGACTGATCCGGAGAAACACAGGCTGTGATGATAGCAATTGAGGTGAAACGCAATTGGATGCCTGTGGTGCTTTGGTGTTTCACTGACCTTGCAGGTCTAGGGCCAGTGGTCTGATCATCTGTTCAGAAGATAGTGGTATGCACTGTGGCATCTAGTGGGGATCTCCTTCTCAGGGTGGTGGCCATTGTTGATTCCCTAGTGTATTGTTTTGAAGTCCTGTACTTTTTCAGTGTTTTGTTGGGCTGGGTTTTGTTCTGTTTAGTTTTGTTTGATTTTGTTATATCTGATGGCATGGGCAGCTATTTCAAAGATAGTAAGATATATTATGGTAGCCATTTTGCGTTTACTATTATCTTGTTTTGAAGTCCTTTATTGTATCCATTGTTTTGTTTTTATTGTTTCTATTCTGTTCTGTTCTGTTCTGTTTGATTTTTACTCTGTCTGAAGGTATCTGCAGCTATTTTGAAGACAACAAAAGACATTATGGTAATTATTGTTGATTTTGTAATGTTTTGAAGTCTTGTGTCACTTACACTGGTTTGTTTTGATT
>RJWT010004951.1:0-32036 GCA_004365215.1 Cuniculus paca
ACTGTTGTATTTCCACAATGACAATCAATAGTTACTAAAATACAACCTTTGTCACCTGGGAAGAACAGCTCCCAAGCAGTGAGTGCTTCCTGAGTAAGTCATGCCACAGCAGTAGTTAAACGTGTCTTAAGGAAGGGATAGACTCAGGTGGTAGCAAACGGCCTGGAGAGTAGCAGAGAAAAGGAAGGAAGTATACAGAGGAAAAACATCAGAGTTGACCACAAAAACAGCATTTTAACAACAGGAAAACTAGTTTTCCCAGGGATGTGAAAAATGATGAGGATTTAGAGGGAGTGATTCAGATTACTCTTTATAAGGTGTTGATAGGTCCCCCACCTGACCTTGCTTAGTCATCATGGCATCGATCTAAATGCTGAATCATAATGGTGTCTAGCTCCTTCTTCCCAGAAACCCCTGCAGTTTCTTCTTCCCAGCTGCCTTTGCCAAAGCCCACACGTGCCACGAATGCTCCTACCTCCTTCAGCCATGTCTTGCTGAGCAGCCTACATCAGCAGCCCTGTGCCCTCCCCCATGAGAGTACATTTAAGCTCACACCTCACCTTTGTCTTCAGAGAGCCAGCAGAGCTGCATGATGTGCTGACTCTCTCTGTGCCCATTAATAAACTTTTGTATCTTATCTCTTTCCCCTCCTTTTCTCTGCATTGCTTGTATCTTTTTCTTGTCGCCTCAGATTGAGCCCAAAAAGCTCAGTCATTATTTTTTCTATAAAAGGGTGCTCACTGTATTTTAAGTAGTACCTTATTATTTTACATTTTGCAGGAATTGGAGTAAGTTTAATTATTGACATAATAATCAAAGAATAATTAGATGGGAATATTTGTTAGATTAATCCAATTAGAAATTTGTTCATTTAGTCACTCAATAAAATGAAATCATGTGTATCTGCTCTGTATCAGGTTTTACACTAAGAATCCAGTATAAAAATGTAAGGAGGACCAGGGATTTAGCTCAGAGACTCAAGCACCTGCTTAGCAAGTGTGAGGTCATGAATTTGATCCCTGGTACCAAAAAAAAAATAAATAAATAAATAAAAATAAGGAGGCTGGGATGCCATTCTCCAGACTGAGGCTATAGTTGGTTCTTTTGTTTTAACCCTAGGCCAAGTGATTCTCTTTTCTCCTTATGGAGGAATCTTCCAGCAGTGTCTTTACACAACAGTAACTCATTACTTTCAGGAAACTCTGGTCTTGTAAAATAATGAAAGTCTTCTTTATATATTTGTAAAATTGACCAAGAGGTTGTGGCTAAGCATTTTTAAATGGTAAGAGTAGCAGACAAAGTTGTCAGAAGACAGATTTCTATTGCAAGTTTGTGTTTTGTAGCAGCATTGCCTTTGACCAGTGCCTAGAAATTGTAGTCTTACAAAATGCAAAATGCAAAATCAACCCCATCCCACCTACATAGTAAGGCTACTATAAAGATGAAATGAACCACTATATGTAAAAATGAGTGAAGAGCATAATGAACTCTGTAAAAATTTATTTTTGTGTATTGAATATATTGAAATTTGAGGAAGACATAATTCTAAATAGAGAAAAGCTTTTACATCATTATTGCAAGTCAGCCCCCAGTATTTTCTGGATAAGCACATATGATTGCACTGCCATGCATGACACATGGCAATTCTGAAGCCATGTAAATAAAGATGGGTAATCTGAAATCTGCCTGATAGAGGGAAATTCTTTCAGGGATATACAATTTTGCACACTTACCAGCATCCTGGGAATAAAAGTCTGCATCTGTATGTTAATGCCTTATTAACTTGAGTCACTTCCATAAGGCAAAAGCTTTTCTCTCTTTAGTAATGAAACATTAACAGTGGTATAACCAGGCTGCTGTAAGTGGGACAGTCAACCTGGGAGCATTTTTCCCTTAGAAGGAAGTTGTTCTCCTCATCTTGACTACTCTTGCTGTCTTGAGGAGGGAGGGAGGACCACTTCTAGAACATTTTAAATGAGAAAATCTTTACTGGCTCCCTACCTTGGGAATTTCCTCGAGTCAGAAGGGTGTGAAAAGATAGCAGTGGCTCACAGGAAGCAGTCGTGCTGTGGAGCAGCTGTTTCCTGAACAGCGCAAAACATAGCACAGCAGTGATGGCATGGTGTCTCAAGATGTCATCCATTGTCCTGAGGGAGGAAGTAGAAATATTCTGTGCCTCAGGTTATGTGATTTTCCCACGACAGTGTCTTGAAAAAGACACTAATATTTATGTTACTTTGCATTTCATTTAATTAAAAAAAGTTTTGATGCATCAGTGCATATGTGTGTCTATACATGCATACACACGCAATGCCATCCCTAAAAGACCTTCATCAAAGACTGAATGAAATAATCTTCTCAACAATACAACATATTTGGTACATGTGCTGCTGAAGCTAGCACAGAGATTAGAGCTTTTAGTAGTTAAAAGTAAAATATATATGGAGAGAGAGGGAGAGAGAGAAAGAGGAGAGAGAGAGAGATAGAGACAGAGAGAAGAGAGGAAGCAGAAAGAGAAACAGAAAGACAGAGAGAAAGAGAAAGAGAGGCTCAATCTCATGACTTTCTTCATTGCTGGGACAAAATTTCCTAAACCCACAACTTGAGGAGAGTTTTATTTTAGCTCACTGTTTTTAGAGCTTTCAGTCTCTAGTTAGCTGGCTCAAATGCAGAAACAGCATAGTAGAGAAGTCTGGCACAGACAAAGGCTGCTCTGGCATGGTGACCAGAAAGCAGAGAGCAAGGGGAGGGAGTTACCCCCTTCCAGGTCTCATCCCCAGGAACAGATCTGCCAGCAGCACGCTGAGCTGCAAAATTCACTAGTGAATAAGCCCATCAATGAGCACCATGTCCACATGATGCAGATGCCTGGGAAAAGCTCTGCTTCTGAGCCCAGGAGGCTGTCAGGGGATATTTTTTATCTACATTGTAACATAAATATGGGAAGGTTAAATCATTCAACCTTAAACAAATAACACAGATTATGACTATATAAATTGCTTCTCTACCCAGAAAATTCTTGGAAAACACAACACATAAAAATAAGGTTTCACAGGTACTATGGAAGTAAAAGTAAAGCCAGGAAAATGTACCATCACCAGGAAACCTAGCTTTGGCCCAACCCATAGTAGGGGTTTCTCTATGCTACAAGATAGCAGATGAGCCCTAAGTATCAGCAAGTAAGCAGAAATGAATTAAAGAATAGAAGGCGAGGTTAAAAATAGCAGCATTTGAAAGCCATTACAAATGCAATTCCTCCCTGATTCACAGGTTTACTTCTCTGGCCATATTAAGGATAACTATCTCATACCTTCTGGCCCACCATCCTAAAACTTAGACTGCTGATTTCTTCCCTCTAGAATATTGGCTTGAGAGAACCTAACACCTGCAATTTCTTAAAGTATTGTTTCCCAATTAGGAATGATTTTGCCCCGAAGAAACAATTGGCAATATCTGGGCACATTTTTGCTTGTTGCATCTTGAAAGGTATACTGCTGGTGTCGAATGGGTAGAAGCTGGGCATGCTGCTTACAACCTATCATACTTGTGACAGTTCTCACAACAAAGATTCTGGGGTCCAAAATGTAAATAGTACTCAGGTTGAGAAACTTAGTCTAAAGTGAACAAGGTAGTGCCATTAAGATTAGTCCACGACAGAAGGTAACACAAGAAGTTCTGTGTGTGTGTGTGTGTGTGTGTGTGTTCATTCAATGGCTCTTTGTGTGCTGTTCTATTCTAGAAATTTCCATTCTGCAAGCAGCTGGTCTGCCCCCAGCGGAGTCTGAAATATCACTGATTCATCACCAACTATCCATCTCACAATAGGGAGGAAATTTAAGACTGGTTCTATCAAAGGAAGTATAAATCTGCCCTTTTTGTTCTTTCTTAAAGAAACAGAATTTAATGATCTCAGCTGGGGCCTAATGAGCCAGTGACCGCATCAGAAAAGCTGCTCTGTTTTTGACATGTTTGACAGAAAGTGAGGAGGAAATAAGGGGGGAAATATATTGGAAGACTAATTGAGCACGGCAGCTGAGCAATTCATGGAAGTCTTGTCCTCTAGCTAAAGGTTGTTATGCTTCAGTGGAGCCATAGACAGACTCTGCCATGAGGGTGTCACTCTTCTACATGGAAAAAATATGGCTTGAAACATTACAAAAGCTGGAAGTATTGGGGAGGCAGGTTGATAGCTGCAATAACTGCTGTCAAAGAGAACCACCACACTGTAGCTAATGGTCTGACTTTGATGTAAGGTACACTATGTGGAAGGGTGCCAGGTGCTAATATTCTGCTTTGGTACTAAGGAAGCAGGGCTGGAGTTTGTGAGGCCACCATCAGAGAGAAGACCAGGCCAATCCCATGAAATAAGGTCTTCCTGCAACATTTCTAATATATTCAAGGAGCCCCAGCACAGAGAGGGACTATCCCGCTGACATAGTTACTCCAGGTGAAAGCAGACGAGGACACCAAGAGGATGTAAGAAAATGCCATCTGCCAGCAGATATGGTGACAGAAAGAGATTTTGAAATGGCCTCAGGCAGTATAGCCCAACTCTGGGCTTATTGGAGATGGCCAAATTCAGGACCAGTGAAAAGTGTAATGGCGTTACCCAGCATTGATCAAGTCAGATTTGGATATGAAACTCACTCACCCAAGTGCTTGATGTTTGGTTAATTCTCATCTCAGTCTTAGTTGTATTAATTTAAAAATGAAGATACTACTAGACCTCAGAGCATTTAAAAGTTCTAACTAAAATCATACATATAAATTATTTATGAAAATTACCTTGAAGCATATGTGATGCATCTAGTACATAAGAGTCAGTCTTGGCATGCACATATAATCCCAGCACTCAGGAGGCTGACGTAGGAGGGTCTATGTGCATTGAAGCCCACCCTAGATTACATAGTGACTCCATTTTTCAAAACAAACAAAACAAAACAACCTTTAGCATATGGTATACTCATTTTTTTTGGACCATTTGAGGCTATATCATTAGAACTGACTGAGATTATAAGCAGGTCTGCAAGTGGTACAAGCAACAGCCCAAATGAGTGAAAACAGGACTTTTTGCCACTACACACCATCTAAAGGTTGCCATTATCATACCATCTAAGGGTTGCACCTCATCATAGTTGGAATGTGTCCCCCAGAAGGCATGTCTTGGGAATTTAATCCTTGGTACAACAGTGTTGGGAGGTAAGGAATTAATGTAAGCCCTTTCAATGATGAGTCTTTCACCCTCGGGAATAGATTGGTACTAATAATAAGAGTACTTGAGGCTGCAAGTTCAATCTCTTGCCTTCTGGTTATCTCTTACCCTTCTGCCTTTGACCATTGGATGACACAACCGGAAGGCACTCGAAAAATGCTGGCATGGTAATCTTTGACTTCAGGGTCTTCAGAATTATAAGAAATAAATCTCAGTTCTTTAAAAATTATCCCATGTCAGGTACTCTGTGATAGTAGCACAAAACAGACTGAGGCACACCTGGAATACTTTGCTTGTGAAATAAATTCTCTGAATTAAAGAATCAAAAGTCCTTGTTAAAATGTGAGCATTCCCAAAATGTTGCCATTTTTCTAGTTACTAAAATATATCAACAATTATTTGTACAAATAAAGAAATTGTGGTGGGAAATCACATTAGCATTGGAATTACCAGACTTGCAATTCAGACGGTAAGTGTAATTGGCTGGGTGACCTTAGCCAAATAATCTGTTATGAGTTGCTATATCCTTATCTGTAGTCAAATGCAATCCTAACTGATTCTCCAATTGATAAATGCATTACAAGAATCAAAACAATAGTGGAGACATAAAATTTCAAAGCACAACATAAACAAATGACATCATTACTAGTACTATTATTCAACAAGGTTCATCTACATATACACAACACAGAGTGTTTTAGTAATAAGCTCATCTATAAATGTAAATAAAAACAAAAAAGTCAATCACTGAAAGGCCAGCATTAGGATTGAGGGAATGAGCAACATTGAACAGCATTGTGTAGGAGCATCTTCTACTGATGAAAGAAAAATATGGAATTATAGACCATGGAACAAAACTTTCCAGAGGCACATGTCAAGTACTGGAGGCTAACACTGCCAGTGGGAAGTTGTATGCCTTCCCTTTTAAAATCCCTAGCATAATCCTGGAGAAAGAGCTCACAGGATCAGTACTTCATTGTTTTTCTTACATCTTTATTTTGCAGACAGATGCAAAGAAGCTTGGAGTAAGAGTGTTGGGCACCAAACAGTGCGATGGTAGGTCCTGGGAACCAGTATGGAAGTAGAATAAGTGAGGGCTAAGAGAGGGTACTTGAGTGTGGGTATAATATACTCTAAAAGTAGGAGATCAGTAGAGAGGTAATAATAAGCATAATGAAATTACTGGGTCCTGTACACTCAGCAGAGATTCTCAATTGATACAAGTTCAGCACAACTCTGCTAAAAGAAGCTGAAGCAGATGAATAGTTGAGGATGATACTAATCAGCAACTCTACAGTGATAGAATCATTTCTACTAGAAGTCTGGGTTTGAGATGAAGAAATTCAATCCCTGGAATTCTAGGTTTCCATGTAGGAACTTACTTTTGGGGTGAGGTCAGCAACTATAGTATTTATGAACTGTGAGCTTTGCCATATGTTGAATCAGTTGCTTTCATCACATTAGAATGTGGTAAAATGCTTATTGCACTCATTTTGCATAGGTTCAAAGAGTCTCAAGAAAACCCAGATGGAAAGTGACGAAGTCCATGCTCTTTCCTATGTACCTTCTAGCACCCTGTACTTCGCAAGTGCTTAATTAGTGCTAATTTATTGGGGAAACATTAAACTACATTTTACAAGTCATCCTGCCAAATAGAAACATGCCCATGTACACTGTCATTTTTCCTAACAAGATGGTGAGTTCTGTACTTTCATCTCTTGCACTCCATCAGCATAATAACAGACACCGAGTAGAAGTTTAATGAATGCATTGAAGTTTTAATTAAACTGACTTGAAAACTTGGAGATGCCCATTCAATACATAAGTGTTTCACAAAGCATTTTTCTGAAAGCTTTCAGATATATAACACAAAAATCAATACCAATTTCTTAAAAATAGATGTAGCTACACATAAAGTGGTCTTTTCTTTCATTTGTGAAGAGGGAATTTTATTTTAACCTTCGAAATGCTTCACTGGCAATTGTCCATTATTGTACCTCTGCCATTCCATCTTTCTTTTCATCCAGCAGGAGCAAGGATGGCTGACACATTCTACATAGGCAGTTAAACTCATCCAGACTTTCTTGTCATGATCATTTGGTAATAAGTCTCAGAATTCTACCTCACCAGCCCCTTACCTCTATACACATATCTCTCAAGATCATTCACATTATACAAAGAGTTAGAGAAATACAGTTAGTGGAGAAACGCCCAGCTGTTTGCATTGCTGCACACCATCCAATCTTGAACTTAGAGAGAGAACACAGCACATCACTTTCTTAACTGGAAATCCAGGGTCCCTCTTACAGAGAAGGAGAAAGAAGGAAAGAGAGGAGAAAAGAAGGGAAGGGAAGAGAAGGGAAGGGAAGGGAAGGGAAGGGAAGGGAAGGGTAGGGAAGGGAAGGGAAGAGAAGGGAAGAGAAGGGAATCTGTCAAAAATGTTCCTCAAAATTCTGAAATGAAAAATCACTGAACTCCATTGTTTTATTTTTCACCAAGATTTTCTTTAATAACTGATGTCACATTGCTGTTTGCCTTGTACCATACTATGTAGAAGAAGAGGAAATAGTTGCTACCTAGGAGATATGGATCAGCACAGAAAGCTCTGTGGAACTACCAGATGTTGCCTTTAATCACATTAAATGGGAGGAAGTGACATAGTTCATCAAAGGTGACCAGGTTTTTCTTTCCAGATCTAAGAATATATGTAAAATGTGCTACAGTCCACAGTAATATGAATTCCCATTTCTACATTCAACATATCTTATACCTATTTTAATGAACCCCACTAGGCATTCACATTCTTTTGTTAAGCTAGAATTGGACTAAAATGAAGCCCTCCAAAAACATCAATCAATGAATTATGTGTCTACTAACGGTGAATTACTTGCCAGACTCTGAATATAGTGCAGCTGTTGTTTTCTAAATCTCCATCTCACAGCTTGACATCGTTATATGTAAGGCATTGTTCATTTCAGGTCTCTGCTTCCTTGGGAAGTCCTATCTGGCCAATTTAATACAAAATATTTTCCCTATGGTGAATGTTCAATGCGCTGTTTATTTAGTCCCAGTTATGTGTCTTCTCCCCATCTTTACTCCAAAACTTTCTTTACATTCTCTCCTCCTCCCCACCCACTCACACATATACCTAGAAATCTAAGTTCCCAAGGCACAGGGACCCATATTCACATTTCTATCTCCAGTGTGTAGCACAGCACCTTCCCACTAACAAGTGCTTTCCAAACAGATGGAATAATGTAACTATGTTTGTGCTTCTATGCGTATAGTCAAGTATATTCTGAATAAGATAGAAAAACTACTCCATCCAATTAAGACACGTGGGGTCCCAATTTGGAGAAGAAATAATGAATTTGAGAAAATATCCTATTGGTTAGGAGTTAAGCATAAAGAAAAAATAATTTAAAAGGTAGGGGGCGGTGGAGAATCACAGAACCTTACACTGCCGTTATGAAACAGTGCCAATAGCACAGTGAAGATTTGTGCTATAGACAGTGAGTGCTTCGTGGGCTGAAGCCAAAATCAAACCTTCTGATCATCTGTCGTGTGGATTCCGTTGTAGTGCACGTGCTAGAGCCAGATCAGCAAATTTCCACTCCAGGCCTGTGCTCTAAAATGAGACAAAGCGTTGTTATGTGGAACTTTTGTGAGGATGGTCTTACTTTTGTGGAATTTTAAAGGGAAAAGGATGAACTGTTCTCCTCTGAACCAACCCCTCATGGGATTTATGAGTACATAAAGCAGCTTTCTAGTCTAAGCTTTTGCTCATCCAATGCATATTTGCTCATCTATTGCTCCAACTGTGCCTGTGAGTCGAATATGTGCTGTTTGTGGACAGAAAAACTGTTCTGAGAAACAAGAGGAAACTAGAAGTACTTTACCATGTGATCGGAGATGACTCTTCCTGTCTTCACTACACATGCTTGAACTTGCCTCAGTCAGATGCAGAATGATAAACAAATGACCCAGATACACAGGCAAAGCAGAAAGCCCAGTTATACCCCTCTGAATGTGGTAGCCCTACACAAGTTCATTCATCAAAACTGCCAACCTTATGAATGATATGAGCACTTGAACAAGCTTCTTACTTCTAAATATCTTCCTAATCTCTTCACTGATAACTAATGCCTACATTTTGTTTTTAGGAATGCTAAGGTCTTTTTTTTCATTATACCTGAGATTTTCAATGCCAAATTACTTTGAAGTGGGTAAAGAGGCCCTAAAAATTTGAATTCATAACAAAGTATGATAATAAAATGAGGGATAGGATGTTGTCAACCACAAATTCAAAATGGCTGATTTTGCATACTTCCCTAAGGCATAAAATGGAGGCTTGGGATTATTCATACCACCCATCTGAGATTTCCCATTGACTCTTCTTATCATATGATCATCTACCCCCTCTTGAGTCACCCCAAGATTATACTCCAGGACAAGATCCTTCTTAGCATATAATCATCTATTCCCTCTTGAGTCATCACAGGATTATACTTGCCTATAGAGTCATAAAGCTCAGAATCATCCATCAAATTGGAATCTTTTGCTAGACTTGCCTATCACTGTATACATCCAATAAATAGTGGCTGTATTTAGGAGTGTGAGGAGGAGGATCCATCAGGAGACATTGACTTCCCAGCCATTCATTTACTACTAAATTTGTCTTTGTTGTTTTATTTTTCTTGCCATACCCTTAACATAGACAACTAGGATTCTTCACTGGGTCCCAATACAGGTCTTTAGGAAGATAGAGGCTGATTGAATATAAGAATATCTAGTTAAGAAGAAAAGAACAATGCAGTAAAGGTTAAAAATAAAGTTCAAATTTATCAGGGATTGTAAAATGCTTTTACTTTGATTTTCTGGGACTTTCAGCAATTGTCCCTGACAAAGAAAATATCTGCTGAAATAGCATAGAGCTTAGTAAGTTACGTATCCATCTCCTCTGAATTTTGTTCCTGCTACACAACATTAATCATTAGTCTGGGTTTGTGATAATGACTTTTATTTCTTATACTAGAATTAGACAGTGATTTGTTTCTTACTGTTTCAGTAGCAGATTGAATTGTATCATCCAAAAAGGTATATTGAGGTCCTAATCCTAGGTGTCTTACTGTCTCATCACTGAGACACAATATTCAAAACCCTCAGCTATAAAGAAGAAAGATTTATTTTGGCCCACGCTTTATAGGGGTTTCAGTGCATAGTTAGCTACGTCCAAGTCACATAGGCATGGCAGAGGGATGTGGTGGAGGAAGGTTGCTCTGGGCATGGCAAATAGGAAGCAGAGAGAGATTAAGGGAAGAAGGAGGGGGATGTACCTTTCTGGGTCACGCCCTCTGTGGCCCACCTCCTCCAACCAGTCTTCACCGCTGAAATAACATTTAGCTATAGACTCATTAGCGGACTAATCCACCAATGAGTATCACACTCACATAATCCAATCACCTCCCAAAAGTCCCTCTTATGAGCATATGAGGATTTGAGGGGACATCCTGATATGAACCATAGTACCAAGTAACTACAAATATGTTCTTCTTTGGAAACAGGGTCTTCACAGATATACTCCAGGTAAAATATAGTCATGCTGAATTACAGTGAGGCCTAAATCTAATGATCAGTGTCCTTGTAAGAAAGTGTCATTTCAGAGGCCCCTATAGTATCCTTTGGAGATAAAGAGGCACAGGCATACAAGGTCATGTGCCCGAATTGGCAGGGGCTGGAGTGTGCAGCTACAAGGACAGGCAGGCCTAAGATTTCCTTCAGTCACCAGAAGCTGAAAAAGGCAAAAAAGAATTCTCCTCTAGAGTCTTCGAGGGATCGTGGCCCTGCTGAGAATTTGACTTTGGACTTTAAAAAATAAAAAATGATGTCTAAGCTTCTAAAATTCATGATTGCTTCCTCAAGATAGAAAAGAGATGCTAGGTTCTTGACAGAAACTCAGTTCAAGGCAAAAGCTATGCTAAAATGTTTCTTCCTTCTTTTGACTCAATCTCTACCCTGTTTCATTTCTGCCAGTGGCCCAATAATGTTTCGTTCTCATGCTTTAAAAAAATTCAGGAATTAGGTTATTGGGAGCCTAATGACAGTTCTAAGACTATTAGGAACCTCAGAGACTTTAGAGAAGAGATTTAGGCAGAAAAGAGACAACTCTAATATTTCATTCAGACTGAGGGTGGGCAGTGACATTTCCAAGCTTCCCTCAACCTCTGGATTTCCAGTGATGTGACATCTTGGATGTTGAATTCAGTGCATGGCAGTAGGGCTGGAGCCTGAGAGTGCTGTTAGCCCCACTGCCCCTGCTACAAAACATAGAACAGAGCTAAAAAGTCTTAAAGCCCCTGTAAGTTTCAAGACAAATAGAAAGATTTTCTTGTAGGAAAATTAAAATGCAAATTGCAATGTCTGCTTAATATCCTTTGGAGGATCCTAATGCTATAAATACACTATTTACACCTAGACATGTGCATAGGTGCATAATTGTGTTAATATGCAGGAGGGAAGCTCATCTTGCTTGTAAAATCTCCCCCTACATTTTACAGCTTTACGAATGTCAGGCTGTTAGGCCATAACTCTCCTGTCGAGGACCTCATTACCTATAAAGCATTCATATCTGCCACATAAAGGATGCAGGTAAGATACAGATTTGGCAATTAACTCATACATCTTTAACCTAACTGGCTGGTCTTGCTTATTTTTTAAATAACAATTATATTTTTTCTGGGCATCTTTTACAAAGTACCACTGCTTCCCTGTTTGTTCAACTGAAGGGATAAAATTGCCACTCAAAACATTCATTTTCTCTGATAAGTAGACCAGTTGAAAATCTTTCCTAAAAATAAAAATAATAACAATAATCCAGATAAAGTCCCAAATTTGAAGAAATTTTGCAACCGTTCCAGGAACAGGTGGTCTCCAAACTCCCTTACTTGTTCCAGCCAAAATTGTAAATTAGGAGACAATTGGTCTGATTCCTCCAGGTCCCTCTCTCTTGTGCTGTACCCACCCCTGTCACAAGAAGGCTGCTGAAGGTCCAAGCCTTGCTTCACAGATCCATTGTTCAGGGCAATGCCTTCAGTTCTTGGTCTTTCTTTGCCTCTGGAACACGTGACTACCATAGAAATCTCAGACAAATGTTCTCTGGGGTGTTAATAATGAAGACCTCTGGGAATTGGGTAGAGGACTCACACTGGCTATGAGTGCATGCTCAATGGACCACACATTTGCGCCTTTAATCGTTGTCACTCAAAAAAGGGTTTCTCATACTTTAAATGTGGAAACTGGGACTCAGAAAAAGAAAACAACTACCCTAACGTTGTCCAGTGAGCTACAGGACCCCAAACATAAAACTCACGCCATGAAACATTGTGCCCCCTCTTGCAAAGGAAAATTCGGCATTTTTCCTCAGTTTAGACCCTGAATCAGCACACCTGTTTGGCAGCCTACAAATTATTTCATGATTACTTTTTCTTCAGGAACAAGACATTAACCTAGAGGAAGAGAATTAATGATCTTGACAGGTGAAATATTTTTCTCGTGTGTGGAGCTTGCTGCACCCAAAGCGTATAGACCCACAGCATAATAAGCAAATTCCCAATTGTTTATGTGCAGGGTGATGGGAGAGGGGTGTTGCATACCTGGGATTGAGTAAGTGTGAAGCTAGAATCGATTCAATTTATGTTTCCTAGGAAGAGCAGTTAAGCACACTTTGTATTCTGCATGGATATGAATAGATTCACTACCAAGGGAATGCACATAAGAATCTTACCAAAAAAAAAAAACCCTTAAAGAAATTAAAATGTATGTGCCATTTTATACCAATTCTCAAGTTGCCAGGACAAATTCTGTAATGTAATATATTTATTAAAGCACTCTGTGACCACTCTGCTTCACTTCTTCAAAATTTTAGGTTTTTGAGGCAAGTTTCAGTGATTTTGCTAAAAATGTTTCATCAGAAGCAAATACCCTATTTTTTCTCTGAGAAAGTGATGGCTAGTTAGGTGAACCAATCATCTGAACTTGAACTGTACTGAAACTAAGTCTCCTTATTTTAACAAATCCTTTTGAAATTTACTCAACATTTACTATAGGCTAGGGACTAGGGCAACTGTTTTTCCAGAGATGACTGACACATGGGTTTGCAAAATGAGTGAAGATCCTCCTTGAACATAGGCAGCATCATCTAGTAAGATGGGAACCCAAGTGGAACAAAAAATCAAGAGGAGAGAAATTCACACATACATACATTTGATCCTTATTGAAACAATGCGTTTTTTTGTTTCTGCCTTTGCCTGTGGATGTCAAACTGCAGATTCTTCAGTCTTTTAGGAGGATTATAATGATACTACAGGGAGCTGAGAGACCTTCATCCTTGTTTTGGGCTACTTTATTGGTCCCTCGTGCTCTAGAGCTTCCAGATTTTTAGGTCTAGCTGTCGCTGGTTTTTTCATCTCTTCACTCTGCAGATGGTTGTTTTGAGACTAGTCACTGTTCATATAAATCAATTTAATAAGTCCCTTCTTGTGATCATATATGGCTTTGTTTATCTAAATAACCCAAATGCGACATGGAATGGGAAAAAGGTGTGCACATTCAGTTCCTGCAAGCCAATGAAAACTAGCCCAGCATAGTACTGCCAAGACCATCAGAAATCATCAACTCTCACTCTATCAGGTATCAAGATCATCTTTGCACATGGAAATGCTCTGGGAAGGATGCAGAAAAGAGTTTACACAAAATTAAATTTGAGGCAGTGGTCTCCCAAGTGCTTATTTCGGATAGCAAATGGAAAGGGGAGGGTTAGGAAAGGAGTACCAAGAATGAGAGTAGGAGACCTAAGATGGTTATGCTTCATTTATCATAAATGAGCGATCAAGCTAAAAATGGAACACAAATACACAGGCAATGCAGAAAAACTTGAAAATGGAAGAAATCATAATGGAGAGAAAAATGCATAAACCTAAGTAACCTGGTGCAGAGTAAGCCTGAGAAGCATAGCTTCACCTGAGTCACATTTCAGGTTGGCAGGATATTCCAGGGAACGCAGTCAGGAAACGCAGGGATATGTTTTCTTCATATAGGCCATCCAGTCAAATATCCTTTTTTAAACAGCTATTTATATAATCCAGACTGTCTGGACCTCCTGGAAGTCATGAGAACACCTGTCAGAGGCTAAGCAAGAAGTTCATCATCCCAGAAGTTGCAGAAGCTATCTATCTACCATGTGTTCATTTGCGGTGCCCCTCGTGGCCATGTACTCCTATTTCATTTTCTGTCCTTCCCTTGGTCCTGTGATTTTCCTCCTATGTGACTTCTCTATGTCATTCCCATATCACAGTCAGCTTCCTGGTACAACAGCAAATGAACTACGGATCTGTAAACTGCTATTCTTTGTCTTTGGATAGAAAGATAGAGACCCAGAAACCATACTGTCTCTTCAGCTTCCACTAAATTTCTCCCATGGGAACTCTGACTAGGAAAGAAAAGTTACTCTGAATCTGACATGCAGTTCCCCCACCCCCACCTTTCCAGTGGACCCAAGGTCCTGCTCATTTGTCAGTGTTCCTCTCCTATTAGACTGGGTCTCACCTTTCCAGAAGTCAATATTTCCAAGGAAGGAGGGCCTAATACTGTTCTCCAGAGCAGATGGTTGCTAATTGCCACAAGTAAACAAACATAGGTTGAAAACAGATACATCTTGTAGCTCTGAATATCATTAATTTTCAAAAACACCCAGGGTACCCATTCCCAATTAATGAAGAATGCGAGGCTGGAAGTGGAACTGAGGGAGCTGTACCAGTTGGGCTACGCAGGGCGTTCACATTTCCATCTTGCTGGCCCTGGATCAGCTAGGAAGACGTCAGGAGCCACTAAACCTTGTTGCCTTTGTTTTCTCATCTGTGAAACAGTGGGTAATAAAATCCCTCTGCTTCCTCACTGAGTTTTATGTGAGTGAACTAATTAATGATTGCATAAAGCCTAATACAATGCAACATATAATTGAAAAGTTTAATCATCGAGGTAATAGCCCAATAATGGTAGGTTGCAGGGTAGTGATAAATAGTGCATTTAAAATGAAGATATTACCATTTTGATATTCTCTCTCTCTCTGATCTGCATTTTCAAATTAGCAGCATATATAATTTCAATTTTATTCCCACTTTTAAAACATTATTTAATTCTCTAGTGCTGCCTTCTCTGTTGCTTTCACTATGATACTTAGGCACACAGAGATCACTGTAGATTTGGGTAATAATTGGGCATTCTAATTAAAAGGCTTTATGCCCAGGAGTCCTAATACCAAAACAGATGGTCAAGGATCTGACTGCTTGCACTGTTAGAGAACTCACTGTTCGCATTTCTATTTTCTAAATTAGGTAAAAAGAAGTCTTCCAAGTCCTCTGACCTCCTTGTTATATTGCCTTCCTTACTTCTAAGCCTTTGCACAAGCTGTTCCCTCCACCCAAAATTCCCTCCCCTCCCCTTCACAATGAAGCTTCTTTTTGGAAAATTCCTACTTCTTTTCTGAAAAGTAAATTAAGTCTTATTCTGTGACACTTTCCCAGGCATCACCAAGAATCCTAGGGTCTTCTCATGTTTTTCATTCTTTTTGCATCTCTAGCAACCCATCTTCACTACTGGAATTAACACACGTATTGCTTTGATTTGTTAGTAATGGGTTACATTACAAAACTTCGAGCCACTTAAGAACAAAAATCACCTCTTCTAATACACATGCCAGTCACTTTCTTAGTGCTGTGAATGGTAGAAGTAAGTGGTTAAGAAATATTTTTCTAGCGATCAAAATCTTTAAGTTTCTGCAAGTGTATTCTTGAATCATTTATAGTTTTTGCATCATTATATATTTTTTCATTTAGTAAGTAATGTATAAAGTGTTAGTATGCAAAAAAATTTGATTTCAGGAAGTGTTCTCACATTTGATATGGTTGAGAGCTGCATCATGCTCAAATTCATTGCCTTACAAGAAGTGGCTTCCATAAATTAGTCTCCACCACCTTTCTAATCTCAAAACTTTTCAACCTTAATGCCAGACATGATGGTGCACACCTGTCATCCCACCAGTCAAGAAGCTGAGAAAGGAGGTTTGCCAGGAGTTTGAGTCTACCTTGTGCAACATAGTTCAAGGCCAGCTTGTCTCAAAAAAACAAAAACAAAATACATTTTTGCCCTCAAATCGGCACCCTCAGAGTGGTGCCAGGCTTTTGCAGCTTTCTGCATCATTCCCATCGCGTTATGCCTGAATCTGCACTCCTGTCATGACAGTGGTTGATAACCTCTCATTCATCCTCAACTAATTTATCATCTCCTCTGCCTTTAGTTGTCCTGTCATAGCTGCCTCAATGTCTCGAATTGATTCAAAACGTTTACCTTTCATGGTCCTTTTAACTTTGGGGAAGAGCCAGCAGTCTCATGATGCCAGATCCAATGAATAAGGTGGTTGTGTAGCACCATAATGTTTTGATTTGACAGTAATTACCATAACCATTTGAATTGATTCAAGACATCAAAGCAGCAATAAAAAGACATTCACAAAAGAGTTCTTCTAGAACTGCTTCACTAAGTGACAAGAATGATGGGAGAAGTGTACACGGAGCCACTATTTTTTGAGGGAGATTAATTGCAATATGTCTTTTACTACAATAATTTTTTAAAAATTTTCATTTAAACATTCACTGTAGATTTTGATGATACTTTCTACCTCACATATTCCACTATTATATTTATATACCTTTTTCCCGTCAACATGAAAATCCTTTGAGATAAGGATAGCATTTGATTTTTTTTCTTTAAATAGAAGATTTTATTACAGGGCCTGATATATAATTAAAGTTTAATTAATCATGGTCAAATAAATGAATAAATGAATGAATGAATTGGTGTTACCCGTGTCTAATGTACAGGCTAACTAGAAGAAAAAACAGAGTTCTGTTCTTTGGCTTGTTAACTACAAAGCATAAATTTTTCTATTTCTCCTGGTTTATTCTAAGACATACTTCAATAAACATTGAACATATTTTTGCTAAATTTACTTCACTTTACTTTCCTTTGACAAAATGTTAATGTATACCACCCTTCCTTTGCCCCTTAGGCCCCAAAATACCCCATTATACAACCTCAGGTTCCAATCTCTTGAAATAAATTTGAGAAACTTTTCCAAGAATACCTTGAGAAGAGATTTTTTTTCTTGACAACACTGCTGCTACTGCTAACAAATAGAAATTTTGCAACTACACATGAAAACTGTCTATCATATCTGTGGCTTACAGAGCTCAGAAGGGAATAGCAGTGATTCTAAGTATTCAAGAGTAAACTCAGCACATGCTAAAATTTAAAGACTCTTATAAGTGTCTTTATTTGAGAAGAGAGGTATGGCCTAAATCTACATCTAAGTTTTAAATCTACATTTTGGCATACTTCCTCAACCCATGCAGTTTGCATAAAAAAAAATCATTTTTCTTTTACCAACATGGACAGTTTTTCTATTCATTTTACTAAAGCATTCTATTTTGTAGCTCTGGAATGGCTACTAATTAAAAGTAAGTGTAAGCACTTACCAAACACTGTCGTTCTAGAATTTTTATGTAGAAAATAAAGAACTGAAAACTTTTTTTAACATGGTGTAAAGTGTGACATCCTTGTTTCTGAGGAAAATCTTACTCGAGCTCCATATAATTTGTAATATATTATATATACCCATGAACACAGGCATATTTCTTTTGAATAAAAGTCTTCCCTACTATTATCATCACCATCATTATTAGTATTATCATCAACTAATGTTTACTGAACAGCAGGTATCAATAGTTCACTGGACTGGATGGCATTTCCCTTGCCAGAGGCTGATACTGGGCGTCTATGACAAAGTCTCCAGAGTGTTCTTTTCAACATCACCCAGAGAGTCTAATTTCCACAGAGCAAAGAAAGAACACCCTTGTTGTCATGTAAAAAAAGAAAATTCTAGCTTTTCACTGAGAAAAAAGTTTCGTTACTTGTAAGCACCTCAAAATAATCTTCTAATAGTCAAGCCATAAGACCCTCTTTTTCCTCCTCCCTTTCTCCTCCTCCTCCTCCTCTTCCTTGTTCTTCTCCTTCATTTTCATCATGTGTCCTATACTCACAGTTAAAGGCTTGGTCTGCTGCTTTTGCTATTGAGAGGTGGTAAAAACTTTAAGAAGTGGGGCTTAATATGAAGTTTTCAGGTGATTGGGGGTGTACCATGAAGGGCATAGTAAGACCTAGCCATCCTTTCCTTCTGTCTTTCTCTCTCTGTCTCTCTCTCTCTTTCTGTGACTTTCTCCCCCTCTCTCTATTTCTGTTTCTATGACTCTCTGTCTTTTTCTGTGACTTTCTCTCTCTGTTTCTGTGACTTTCCTCTCTCTCTCTCTCTCTCTCTCTCTCTCTCTCTCCCTCTCTTTCCCCCCTCCCTCCCCATGAGATAAGTAGTGTGCCTGTTCTGTATGCTTCTGCCATGATGTGCCACCTCACCACTGGCCCAAAGCAACAAGGTCAAATGATCATGAACTGAATCATTGAAACATCCCCTGTAAGCCCATGTAAACCTTTTCTCTTTATGAGCTGACTTATCACTGGTGTTGGTATGGTAAAGGAAAGCTGGCTGATTGTCTCTTTTAATAGGCCATGGAGTCCTCATTTTTACAGCATACCAGCACTTCCTTGGGAAGCAACAGTACTTAAACTGGGTTCTCTGAGATATGTCTGATGCAGCCTGGAATGCCTGGACTAATTATGGTATTGTGTGACATTTTGACGGCTGATCCTTTTAGGAGACACAGCTCACAGTCTCCTCCCCGTACCTTCACCCCATGGAATTTTTATCTATGTAGTTTCAAGATCAAGTGCATTTTCTAAAGCTGCTCTGTAGGATTTTGAAGAAGAAAACAGAACCACTATTATAGTTGCTTTTCTTATTTTTCAGATTTTTTTTAAGAAAGGGTCCTGAGCAAGTTTTGGAAACAAAATTGTAAAGTTAAGCACAGTTATGTCTTAACCTTGATTTGCTTTTCCTACATTATATTCCTACTGGGTTATTTCTTCTCTTCTTTCTTTTCTCTTCTCAAACTCACCAAAAAACATTCATATTGTACCACATTCATCCACTGCTTTTTGCCAATTTAAGTCACAGTTATAACAGTTTTAACATCTTTATGACAGGCTGAAACTCCTGCTAAAGTATTTCTGACAAGGGTGAATTAACAGGAACACAATCTTTTTGGAATAGGAAAACACATCCTTTCGCAATCATGCTTCAGTTTCTGGATTTGCCACCACAGCATAAATAAACACTGATTTGATTAAGTAGTGATTTTCACCACTATTAGTACCTCACATCATTTACCCTTGATAGTCTTTCCTTGCCATCCCCTTGTAAGGGATCCTTTCTACTTTCTGCCAAGGTGGGGTAACCTGTGCTCCTCACTTCCTCTTTGAGGGTATGGATGTTCTTTGACTTTAATGCTTCCAAATAAGGTTTTGTAGGAGGCTGCTTACCCCGATAAAATACAAAGATACTGAAACCTTCTAAACTCTTTCAAGAAATTTTTCCACAGCATAAAGGATACAAATAAATCTCTGACTTTTGATTCAGTTACTCCTTAGTTAATCATAAATTAATAGTTTAGCTGAAGTTCAGTTTACATTTCTGGCTTATTGCTACGCAAGGTCTCACATATAAAACACATCTCATCTAATCTTAGAAACATCTTAATGCTCACTTTTAAAAATTAGTGGTTTATATCATAAAACTCTAAACAAAATCTGGTGTATAAAGTTATGAGATATACTTACTGTGGTTCTTGCAACAAGCTAGGAATATTGGTCCCTATGGTAAGACCCATAAATATTTTACATATTAAAAGTTATAGTGGAATAAGTGTATGACTACTCTAGCTGAGTACTTATATGAAAAGAATATTGATTTGCATTATGAATTCACTCATAAGAATGTTGGCACAGGAAAGAAGAGGACCCTGGAGATATTGCTGGCATATTAGAACCTGAAGGATATACTCTTTCAATAGATTTGAAAGAATTCTCCATCAGTCCTATGGGTGTTCAGGATAAGAGAGCAAAAATTTTTATTTCTTTTCTTCAGTACAAGATTTAATTTCCTGAAGGTAACATTTTCTGCTAGTCATTGGCACCAACACTTTGCTCGGAAATTCTTTGAGCATAAGCCAGTTATTATGGTTTTCACATAATAACAGTGTAGATAAAAACCTACAAAAAATTATTCTGGAATCATAAATCTTCCCCTCTCCAACACTCTTTCACTGTCAAGCACTTACTGAGCACCTGCTACAAGCCCATCATGAATCGAGTGTTGCAGATTACAGTGATGAGTCCCTATGTCCAAGGGTTCTGCTTGTGGACTTTAATTTTCTAAGGGAGTCTGACTACAAGTAAGCAAATGAAGAATGATTAAGAGACTTCAGAGCAGTGAAAGGTACTATACAGAGAATTAGTAGCATCATGTGATAAAAAGTTTCCAAAGCATCTCTAGAGAAGAGCTGAGGATGAGAGAACCAACTATGAAAAGCTATGGGAGAACAGTGGGACATGGAGAAGTTTCAGAGGGTGTGAGGACCCCGTGAAAAATGTGTTTAGGGAGCAGTAAGAGGAAGGCTGGCACCTGTGACTCAGCCAATCCTTTTCTTCTCAGGGTTCCTCTCACATAGGGCATGACTTCCTGGGACTTTGCTGCAATCTCATCCATCTCACGGCCTCCTTACTTTTATTTATTCTTCATTCTTTATTGCCTTCTTATGTCAGAGTTCTAGCAATTTCCCCTCTCTTAAGCAGACTGTGTGAATTATTCAAACTACTTAAGCTTAGCTTCCATAACCTCTAACTTCTGACTCCATTTCCTAATACTTTACTTTCACACATTCTCTACTCCAGACACACCACGCATTTTGTTAGTGTCACATGTTAGTTTAGACTCTTCTCAAACAGATACGTCAGGTGCAGGCTTCTAAGCTCCGCCCACATTTTCAAATCCAGCATGTTCTTTAATACTTGTAAAGCACTAAGATCTAAAGCTAGACTTGTCTTCTTAATGTATTCTTAATGTATTATAGCCTGATATACTTCACTTTCCTTTCAAAGGTTATGGCAATTTTTATCCATATAATTCAATTTCCCATTTAAATTCTGCTTTTCTGTATCTTTTTTTACATTAGAAATGTTATTGTTATGGTTTGTGTCTAGATATCTCCCCAAAGCCTCATACAGTCATAGGTGGGGGTTTTCAGAGGTTGCTGAAACTAGAGTGTGTGACTGATTCATGGTACAATGCTAGGATTAAGGGTGCTAGGATTAACCGTGAGTGATTACTAAATCAAT
Organism: Cuniculus paca; assembly: GCA_004365215.1. Classification (NCBI taxonomy): domain Eukaryota; kingdom Metazoa; phylum Chordata; class Mammalia; order Rodentia; family Cuniculidae; genus Cuniculus; species Cuniculus paca. Next base: position 21,611 of record RJWT010004951.1, read on the forward strand.
CCACTGATTGGATTGGTGCCACCTTCATCCTGGTAGACTGGATACAATATAAGGGACTGAAAGAGTCTTGTCTTTCCCTTGCTTATTGCTTTTGCTGTCCTTTGTGTGCTATGAATGGTTCTCTGTGATATCCTCCTGCCATACCATACTGTGCTGGAGCCAACCAATTATGAATTGAAACCTCTATAAACTGTAAGCAAAACCTTTCCCCCTTTAACATTGAGTGTCATGTATTTTGTCTCAGCAATGAAAAAAGTAACTAAGACATTTATACATTCTTTTATTTTCTTTGTTTTGAAAAAAATACAACCAAACAAAATAAAAGACTAGAGTCAATCACAACAAAACAATGAACATGGTACATGACTTCTAAACAGGGTAAAAAGCAATCAATAATGGCTACCATAATGCCTGTTATTATCTGCAATATACCTGCCCATATCATCAGGCGTAAGGAAAATCAAGCAAAATACAACGAAATAAAACAGTAAAACCAAAACCAAAATCAAAACAAAAACAAAAACAAAACAGAACAGAACAATGTAAGCAATACAGAAGTCCTAGGCACTAGTAAATCAGCGGTGGCTACCCTAATGTTTGTTATCTTCAGAATAGTTGCCTATACTTACAGACATACTATAATCAAACACAGAATAGAGTAAAATCAGTCAAAACAAAACAATGAAAGCAATACAGGGTTTTGAAACAAGATAACTGGACATCTTTGATGGCTGCAATTATACATTTTGTTATCTTTAAAATAGCTGTCCATGCCATCAAGTATAATAGAGTCAAACAAATCAGAATAAAACGAAACTAATCTGAACAATGAAGACCATATGAGTTTTGAATCATAATAATAGATTAACAGTGGCCACTTCCTTCCCTTTTTAGATAATTCCTCCCCTTGGACTTTCCCAATATGTATTGTACATTTTCGATCCCACTAACTCCTTTACTTTGTCATACTAGGGAGACAACACAAAATTCACCCATATGGCTCTGAACCATTTCATCCATGAGCATGATCTCAAGTTGCCTCTATCCACCTACAAGAGCGTTGAGGTTATCTTTCTTTATAGCTGAGTAGGTTTCCACCACATAAAATATGTCTTTCTTTTCCATTCTGCAATTAATGGGCAGGCTACCCCTACTTTTTTCTGGCTCCCTGTCACATAGGGCATTGTTCTCTCTCCTTTGACTTCCAGTCTATGAATTTTCTTTCTTCTTAAATGTGTTTCCTGTATAGAGCATATTGATGGATCCTGTCTCCTGATCCACTCTGCCTGTGTTTCTTTCTATTGGTGTCTTGAGGCCTGCTTGCACTGCATTGTCTCTGCCATGCTATTTTCCTCCCATTGGCTCCCTATTTTTCCTCTGCATTCAATTGACTGTCCCCACTTGATGGTCCCCCTCTGCTGTTATTCCTGGGACAATGGTCCTTTTTTTCTCTCTTTAGAATGTAGTGTTGGTTTGGTGGTCATGAATTCCTTGAGTAGTTCTTTGTCATGGAAGTATCTTGTTTCTCCATTAATTTTGAAAGAAAGTTTTGCAGTGTACATCAGTCTGGGTTAGAAGGTGTTTTCTTTCAAGACTTGCAATACTTCACTCCAGCCTCTTCTTGACTTGATGGTTTGTGCTGAGAAGTCTGCCATGATTCTGATGGGTTTTCCTTTATAGGTGATCTGTTCCTTTTCTCTAACAGTTTTTAATATTCTGTTCTTGAGTTGAATTTCTGGGATCTGGATTATTATATGTCTGTAGATTTGTTTTGGTTATGGCTAGTGGGAGTTCTATATGCCTCACTTATTTCAATGTCACTTTCTTTTTCCATGCTTGGGAAGTTCTCAGAAATTATTTCCATAAAGTCTTGATGTCATTTGTCTTGACCCCTGCTTTTTCATTCACATTTTTAATTCTTAAGTTATACTTCTTTGAGTTATCTAGCAACTGTTGAATTGTTACTTCCTGGTTCCTTGCTATTTTTAAGAGCTCTTTCCTTTCACGATCACAAGCTGCAAACCTGTCTTCAAGGTTTGAAAGTCTAGCTTCAGTTTCTGTCAGGTGATTTTGCCAGCTGTCAATGGAGTTTTTAATTTTCTGGATATCTTTTTGAATCTGTTTCATGCATTCTAAATCTCTTTTATGTTGTTCATTCATAGTTTCCCTCATTTTCCTATGCTCCTCTATTTTTTTTAATCTGTGTCTTCTTCAGAGATGCTTAGTATTTCTTTTATTATGTTTTTCATTTCTTTGTTTACCTGGGATAGAATTTCTGTCTTAATCTCACTTATAGCCTCCTGTAGTTGTTTCTTCACCTCAGTTGACTTCACTTCAGTCATTTCAGGTGTGTGATTCTCGATCTCCTCTGTGTTTACCTCTCATGGACTTGTGCTGCTTGGGTTGGATGCCAGAGGTTGCCATCTCCCTCTTCATTTTGGCATATTCCTGCAAGGGAGTGTAGCTTGCCAGAACCTGTCAATCTAAGCTATTTAGGAGCCTATGGATAGTTGTCTGGAACACACATGGGAGCAGAACTTGGTCCGAGCAACTTCCGTGGGTCCACCCCCAACCTGGTGCTGCCAGCAAAAGTGGGTAGCAGGCTTGGCCCCAGGCGTAGCCTGCCCAAATCCAAGATAGGGCCTGGGTAATCACTCTCTCCCAGGTGGGTTCAAGTCCCCAGCACTCACCACCAGCCAGTGCTGATCTCCGCATCTACGTCTCCTTCACCCTGCATCTCTCCATAGAGTCCTCTGGGGTAGACCACAACTGTGACTGCAACTGCAGCTCTGACTGTGACTGGGACTGTGACCATGACCGCATATCTCCAGGCTCAACAGCTTTTCTGGCAGGGTGAGTCCAGCTCCAGGTTAAGGCACTGTCAGCCACTACGTTCTTCGTTTTAATTCTTCTTTTTATTCTCCTGTGGCTTCAATTCATATTTTAGATTCTTCCTGGGTCCACAGTACCCACTTCCTTCCTTCTTGTCCTCTCCATGATGTTGTATTCCAGTGTCTGAACAGTTTCTCTCAGAAAGACTGTTTACTCTGCTGCTTACTGTTCCACCATTTTTGATGTTCCTCCCTAAGGCATTTATTTACTTTTTACTCTTACTCATCTGCTTGCTTGTTTGTTTGCTTTTTGGTCTCTGCATTAATATAAATACTTTGAAAGCAGAATCATGAGCCATGATTCTTCCTTTCCCTTCCACAGCCAAGCATAGTACCTGGCACACAGTAGATACTCAAAGACTGCTGGAGATTTGAAATGACCTGAATATTTGAAATGACCTGTTAACTTAATACACATAGGGATGTTTGGTTAGTTTTACCTCTAATTTAGGAATCCCACTCTTAAATACTTATATAGAAGAAATGCATCATTATGGTGTAGTCTACAGTAAAAATGAAAAGCTTGTTAAATTCATACTTCAAGACTTCCCAGCAATATTTGTAGAATTCACATTAAGTCTCAACTGTAATGACTCAGAAACAGAAACCCTTGAGAGGTAAAATTACACAGGCAAATTAATGACTTTATGAGTGATGAATGGAATGGCATAGAAGTAGAAATAGATGAGAAATGCCTAAGGAGAGCTGTATTGTAAACATGAAATAGAAAAATAATAGAAGTAAAGCTATTTAAATAAGGGACATGCAGATGATTAGATCTTTCAGTTTCAAAATCTACCCTACTAGGTTTTCCAATAGATGCACAATTAGGAGAGTTGGCCTACAATTGTTCAAACCTACTTTGTTTCTATTGAAAAATATTAAATAAAATATCTTAAAATGTTCAAAAGTGTAGACAAAATAGCACAAATGCTTATATACATCTGAACTAGTTTTGTTAAATATGTATTAGTATTTTTCCATTAAATCAAATCTTTCATTTTTAAGAAAATGTCATATATTCCTTCTGTGTACAAGTTTATGGTTCCTTTCTTGCCATGCTTCTCAGGAACAAAGTTGGTGTTTAACATTGCTGTGCATGTTTCATACTGTTATTAAATATATTACCTGTACATACAAATTTATACTATTAATGTATAAAAATATGTGATATGTTTTGCCAAATGTCAAATTTTAGACAAACAATTAAGGAACATATCTCATTTGGCAACAACTTTTATTCCATAATTCCTTTTATTTATGTATGTTTACATATCTGAATCATTAACTTTTAAATATTTGAATAGTCTTTCATTAATAGAGTTTTTAATAATAGTAATTATAATTTTTATCAGTTAGGCTTTCTAAATTATTTTCATGTCTAACATTTGACTGTTCATTCTTCTCAATTGTATTATGGTTCTCATTCTTCATGAAGTTATTTCTTTTCTTATCTCATGTTAATATATTAGATACTCAGAACAATCTCTACAGCAAAGTGAAATTGACAACAACACCAATATAATGAAACTGGCCCTCAGAGGAATTAAATAATTTGCACATTGTCTCATCACTATCAAGTGGAATAGCTGAGATTCAAAAGGACCTAAGCTCTTTTCATTATCCCTTCCTACTTCCATAAGAAAACAATTTACTTTGGCAGTTCTTACTCTGCTGAATCACTTGAATAATAATGATGGTATCAAGAAACAATGGAGAACAAAATAGAGATATTGTGGACTTCACATCTGAGTGCATAAAGGGAAAAGTTAAATCATGGTAAAGTAAGAAGACTATTGTGCCTCATCCTCCCTATAATAGTTAATCTTGGTTGTCAACTTAACTGGATTAAGAAATGCCTAGAGAATTAGTAAAGCACACTACCAGGTGTCTCTGTAGGAGGTGTTTCTAGAGAAGATTGGCATATAAGAGAATAAACTGAGTGGAGAGACCCAACCAGAATGTGAGTGACACCATCATCCAACTGTCTGAGTGCAGATGGAATACAAGTAGAGCAAGAGGAACCATATTAACACAGGCTCTGGCTCTGGAATACTCTGTCTCTCTCTGTCTCTCTTTTTTTCTCTCTGTCTCTCTGTCTCTCTACAACTCTCTGTCTCCCTCTTTGCCTCCATGTCTGTCTCTCTCTCTGTCTCTCTCTTTCTGTCTCTCTCTCTCTCTTTTTCTCTCTCATTAGCCAAATAATTAGCTAGTCTGGGTCTGGCAGCTTGATGCAATTTACAGTGATGTGAATCCATTTAATAATGTTCACAGGTATTGAAATAATAATAAAATGTAGTGTTGAATGGACTTGAAAATATAGGATTCATGGTCCCTCTCAAAAGCATGTTTACACTTGTTATGGTTTTTCTGGATGTCCCCCCAAAGCATCAAGCAGTCATGGGAGGGTGGTTTTTTTGGAGTTTGTGATTGATTGATAATCTAGTGCGGGGATTAAGGGTGTGAGTGCTACACTTGTCGTAGGGCAGGTAGCCTGTATACAATATAAGGGACAGAAAGAGTCTTGCTCTCCCTTCCTCTCTTGTTGCTTTTGGTGTCTTCTACCATGTGAAAGTTTCCTCCTCTGCCATGCTATCCTGCTTTACAACCAGCCAATTATGGAGTGATACCTCTACAAACTGTGAGTTAAATAGATCTTTCCTCCTTTAACCTTGGGTATTGGGTATTTTGTCCTAGCAATGAGAAAGGTAACTAAGACATTTGTCCACATAAAAATTAGTAGATCAGCTAAACATTTTAATTTATATGGAGCACAGAGTATTAGTCAATCTTTAGCTGTATGTTGCATAGCAACTTGACACATTTGTTTATCAGCATTTTAAAGATCAGTTTTGTGCAAATGGAAACTTCATCATATAAACTGCTGTCCTTTATTATGAGTGTCTTTTATATCATTTCACCTATATACATACAAAACTATTGTTAATAAGTAGAGAAAGATTATAAAAGGAAGATTAGGAATCAGAAAATGGTCAAAACAGTCCTGGCTTTTTTTAAATGCTGAGAAGTACACTAATAGTATCATATATTGTTGTATATCAATTGTGGATTGGACTTGTTGCTGTTATTTAAAATATTATAAGCTCCATACAAAGAATAGTTTTGCAGAAGAAATTAAAGTTTGGGTTGGGGAAAGTTATGATTTGGGCAAGTGAAAGATGCAAAATTTGGGACCAAATCTGTCTAAGTTGCAAAGTCACATATCTTCTACAAGTACCAATTGACAGTAAGCTGAAAAGTCATTGGTGGCAAAATGAGAAAGCAGGTTCTACACTCCTCCATTGCACAAGAATTTAAAATAATTTTGTGTTCAAAATTCCAAAGAAATTCATCTGATGACATTTTATAACATTTTAGCCATGTTTGTAAAAATCCTGAAATTTGTATTTGGTTTATTGTATTGATCTCAGGAAAATAAGCCCCTTATGGCATCATTATAGACTAGATGAAAATATATGAAATTAATGTTGGCATAGGAGATAGAAAGAATCTAAGCAATAGAATGACTCAAATGTTGGTTAGCTAACAACAACCTAAGTTTATAACCCACATACAAGCATGTACACACACGCAATTTTGAGAATATTTAGAATATTTCCTCCTGAACATTCAGGTGTTGGGAGATCAACGAACTGTGCCTGCTGCCTGAGACTTGAAAAGATTCCCAGGACACAAGGACTTCAATTCTAAAGTGGGAAAATCTAGGGCAAACTGAGACGTCTGTCATCTTAAAAGAATAGCATATGTGCGTTCTGCTTTTATATGCATCAGTGTTTTGGCTCTGATACCAGGAAAATAACCAGGTTCCAAGACTCAGATGGGGAGATGTATCTTTTAATACTTAGGACTAGAAACACAATGCTTGCATCTTTGATGGACACGTGCAATCTTAATGCTCCAATTTCTCCCTGAATGTTCTGTGCCTATGCATGGTGCTGACACAGATGAAGCAACTACTCTTATAAAGCTGTATACATTTCCCCAAGTTGTACTTAAATCCATCCTTTCCTTTGCATTGCCTTGAAATTAAAATAGCATCAATATTGTTGTGCTCACTGATCACTGAGTGAATAGTTGTTAAGAATACCCCAACCCTAATTAAAAAGATCTACTATAGGGGCCAGGGATCTAGCTCGGTGGTCTAAGCGCCTGCCAGGCAAGCGCAAGGTCGTGAGTTCAATCCCCGGTGCCGCAAAAAAAAAAAAAAAAAAAAAAAAAGATCTACTGAGTATTGAGCTCTAAAAGTCAAGGCCAAAATTTACAAGTTGACTCACTAGCCAAATATGAACTTTGTGTTCTTTTTTAGCTGCTATCCAGGAAAGAGTGGTATGAATGACAGGTAATAAGTATGAGAATATTTTAGACAGATTAAGGAAACACTTGGACTGGAAATGTACAGTGATGAATATGCTCAGTATTCCTGCCAAAATACATAAACTTTTGGTTAAATATAATAAATCATTTTTGTTTAGATAAAAGTTGGTTGGATTTTGTTCTTTTTTGGAAAGCCTATGAAAAAGAAGAAAACATGTTGAATATTATTCATAGCCAGCCAAAAGGAAGAATTGGGTAATTTTTTCATATGGAGTCTTCTCTTCAGACCTCAAATAGATATGGCATAACTTTGGTACAGTCATAGGGTTCAATTTTTAATCTTGATATCTTAATTTATTTTTATGCCACTGGTGATGGAGGTGATAGATTTTGCTTATATTTATTCCTAATTTTGATTGGCAGGCTTTTAAAATGAAATATTAGTTAAAAGATAGAGTAATTGATTCCTCAAAGTCAACTCCTACAGTTGCCCATTAAAAAAATTTGGAAAGTTTTCTAACCATTTATCAAAGTAGTGATGGGTTGAATTCAACATTAGAGTGTTTATACCAGAGGAATAATAAAATACCATAATCAAAGTTTTATTTTATTTTTCTTTTCCTTTCTTTGCCTTTCTTTCTATTTTTAAAGTCAGTTGATAACCATTTGCTAATACAAAAGTGGCCAAAAATCTCCTTAAGGCTGCACTGCAGACCTATATCAATTATGATTGGCAACAGAGAAAATCTTACCTGTGTTCATTTTCTCATCCTTAGTTTAATTGGAGAATCTTCATTATCTGGAATTCTGGATTATTTCAATTAAAAGCTAGGCTCCAGAAAGTGCCAGGCTCATGTGGAGCTGAGAGAAAAAAGAAAGAGTTAACATGAAGTGTGAAATGGATATGAATACTGTGCACCATTTATTTTAGCTGAAAGCACATAATTTATTAAGAATGAACAAGAAAAAGGAAAGTCATCACTTTTACTCCAGTTAATAATGACCTACACTTCTCCCGTTTCCCACTGCTTTTTGTTCAGTGAAACTGAGAAGACATACAAAAAAAAAAAAAAAAGAAGAAGAAAGAAAGAAAAAAGAAAAAAGAAAAAAATCCTGATGCAGCTTTTCCATCCAAAGGTCTTGTTAAAAGCTTATGAATCTTTTCTTAGATTAAACCTAACTTCAAAAGCTTCAACTGTGGTCTCTGTTTGTCATTGTGAAAAAGAATTAAGCACAGCAGAGCTAAGATCTTATAGTGATGCTTCTTTTTTTTTTTTTTTTTTTTTTTTTTTTCTCCACTAAACACATTTTCTTTCAGAGCAACTCCGTGGACAAGCAGCCTACAAAGAAGGCTTGGGAAGAATAGTTTTTGCATTTTTTACTTACGTCATGAATCTTAACCTTGAGCTGCAGTGGTTTTTCTTTCATCAATCTGAAGAAGTTGTCACAAAAAGCTTAAATTCAGCTCATTTATTTCTCATTTTCCTTTTACTTTATTTATAGATTTGGGCGATAGTTTCTTGCTGTGGGGATTTGCATTCTCTGGCATTAGTCAAGGTCAGAGTACAGAGCCTTCGCGTGCATTCTAAGCCCTTTCAAATATGTGTTCACCCCCTGATGTGATGCATTTAAAAAAAAGATACCTTGCTCAGAATCGACCCACAGGCTACAGTGCATTTTGTTTGTCTTCTATTAAAAACTAAGCAGCTGTGTTTTCATTTCAAATTCTATATAAATGCTTTCAGAATAGCTTAAGTCTGGAGCTGTCTAAAGACAGGGAATATGTTAGAGGACCTCCTGGAATCCCTCCTTGTTCCTCTTGCTTCTCCAACATGCATTCAGCTGTCTGGACACAGTATTGAAGGTCGCAGGTTTTCTTCCCTGAGCACTTTTCTCTAAATTTGTTCCCCATCTCTCTTGTGCTTTGTGTCCCACTTTCTGTTTCTAAATCTAATGTATTCAAAAAGGTGCTGATAGATTTTATATAAATACACATGTAATACACTATACATAAAATAATATCCAATTACTAGACCCATTCATGTTTTATACATATATATTATGCCTATATAAGGGAGCGAATATAAATATATACAACTTCATATCCAACTAAGGGGTTAGAAAATCTATTGGGAGTCAGGATAATGATCATTTAATAATGTGGACTTGAAAGACTGATAGACTCATTGTTATTTTCCTTACAAATTCTTTCTGGGAAGACAAGTAATTTTTGAGCATTTTAGGCATTCTGACCTGCATGCAAAATTGAGTAAATAATATTATTATACTGTAGGCTTTTTGTGAGAACTAAATTACAAAATGTATATAAATTACTTGCTCAGGTATAAAGGAAGGGTTAAAAAACAATATTTTGGGAGTTGCTGAATTCCCTGTGATCCTCTGTCACTGGACAAGGTGTGAGGAGGTTCATGAAGCTGAGATAAGAAATCAACCCATCATTTTTTTAAATTTTAAAATGAAAAAAGAACAAAAAAGATGATACAGAATTTCAAAACAACATAATAGGAGATTAACAATGGTTAATATATTACATATTGTTATCTTAAAAGTAACTGCTCAGATTACAAGATACAGGCAGAAAAAATGATCAAACAAAGCACAAACTATTATTTCTGATGAACTAACAGAGATTAGTAGTATAATTATCTATCTTATATATAGAGAGATATCTATCTATCTATCTATCTATTTATCTGTCTGTAATCTTTTCCTTTTTTTTTTCTCCTTTCCCTCATCCCAGTTGTCCTTTCCTTTTTAGCAGTTTCTTCCCCTTTCACTTTCACAATATCTAATATACATTTTGGCTCCCATTTACTCTTTAGTTTTTTACATTAGGGAGACAATATGTGAATTCACAAACCCCCATCATGGAAAAAGAATTTTCAGGACTGGTCAATGAAAGACACATGAAGGATTTTATTAGGCAGAAATTAAAAGATGCACACTTGAAGAAATACAACTGTGAGTCCTTGAGAGAGGGGTGCTTGTTTCCTGGAACAGGGACATTTATGCTTTTCTTGACAGGTAGAAACTCCAGAAAGAGATGAACCATGCTCCAGGAGGGTAGTAGCCCACTGAACCATTAGGAGTCCTCTTTTTTTTCTTTTCTTTTCTTTTCTTTTCTTTTCTTTTCTTTTCTTTTCTTTTCTTTTCTTTCTTTTCTTTTCTTTCTTTTCTTT
>RJWT010004952.1:0-32032 GCA_004365215.1 Cuniculus paca
AAATGTTTGCCTTCTGAAATTGTGAATTCAAAACAAGGAACTATCTTACTGTATAATTTTAAAAGTTTTATGCTTTGCAGCTTATTAGGACAGGGCAGGATTTACAGAGTACCTCTTATTCAGCTCTACCAGTTAGCTCACCAATGAACTGTGTGTCTTGAATAACCCACCAGGACCCCTCTCCCAAAAATGCCTCAAATCTATCCCAGTCAAGCTAACTGCAGTCTCTCTCCCCACCTGCTATCTCTCTCTTCTAGAGTAATTTTCAAATTCCAAAAGAAAGTCTCCAAAATTTCTCTTGACAATCTACCTTGGTAGAAAACAAGAAATAAATTTGATCATTATTTTGCAGACTCACTTCAGCAATATGTAGACCACATCCAAAATGTTATATGCAATTCTAGCCCTCTATAAGAAATTCTTGCAAAATCTAAGTCTGTTCCTCATTTACATGGCTCCCTCAAACCTGATTCCCTGGGCATTTCTGTACCTCCAAAGAGACACATTCTCTTTTGCTCACATCCAGGTCAAATATCAAGGAATTGAATATTACACACATAAATTATCCAAATCTTACACACCAGTCCATCCTTTCATTTAAGCTCATAATAAATAATGACATGAGTTTAGGCTTCAGAGATGAAAGATCTTTCAAAGGCTCAAACAGTTGAGTGTTTCTCTATCAACTATGCTTCTCTGATGGCTGCATGATCTCCTTGCTTATAGTCCCAAACCATTCAAATCTACCCAAAATGCAAATCTGATTATGACACTTGGGGCAATGGGAAAACTGAAGGAATTTAACACCTCAAACCCACTGATCTTGTGGGATTCCCTTACCAACCTGAAACACCTTTAAGGCAAAAAATAAATCATATTCATCCCATTAATCCTACATGCTAACCTCAGACATGGTACTTAATAGGTACTTCACACATACTTGTTGAATGAGTACACAGAACTTTTTCAGAATCACAGATTCCAAAAACGGTGATCAACGCAGTAGGAAAAACACAGTAGATGACAAAGATACCAAATTATAGAATGTCTGCCACACCCTCTTCTTGTTCTCCTGTTTATATAACATCTGGCTTCATCCAGAGTTTTGAGATAACCCTCACATCCTAAGTGCTATTCAGGGAAACAAAGTTACTCCAACACATTACTATCAAACCAAAGCAAAGCTGTGCTCTAGGTTTTAAGTAGAATGGAATGAATGTTGTCTCAACATAGTTTCACTAAAATTCATTTGAGTACATGTCTTCCAGTAATAATATCTGAACACCAACATCTGCCTTCCTATCCCATATCTTACACATACACACGGATGCATGCACAATTTTTGACACTGAAAAACTTACTCAGATATAGGGGGTGTAAGACTTACTGGCCCTTAACTGCAATTCTTCCTCAGCTCCCCTTAACTGGATCATAATCATAGTCATTACTGCTATAATGACAGTAATAATGTTTTCTGCTTCTTCAGCACTTCTTAGATGATCTCAAAGCATGACTGCATTGTGACTGTAAAAATGGACGAACATTCATCTCTTCTAGAGATGGTGCTTATAATAAGGGCAAAAGCTCATAGACTTGTCTGTCTCTCACAAATCAAAATTATGAGAAGGCTTGCACAGATTTGTTTCTTTTACTTAGCTAGGAATAGGTGATTTTATTAATGCAGGTCAAAACAAATGTCCAGAGGGGGCCACCAAAGAGAAAAGACTTATTTCTTATCCAACACTCACTAACCTTATCAAATACAGTTTATACTGTCAAAGGGGAGAAAAGTTGTAATGTCCCTATGGTTTAAATCTGTAAAATGTCTTTCAAATTGTGACAATTGAATAGCTCCCCCGTCTAGGCTTGGTCTCTAAGCTCAAGCCAAGCTTTCTGTGTGACTCAAATTCATTCCCTTTTGTGTGACAGCTGCACAATCCCCCCAATATATGCCTGAAAACACTGCATGGACATTATGATGAGTATTTTTTCCCATGGTTCCAGAGAACCGTTTAGGGAACTGAGAAATAAAAGGAATCCAATTCATTCTTCATGGGAACAGACTCACCTATGAGAAGGCTTCTAAGTCATGAATGGCTGAAGTATTTCTGCTCTAGTCTAAAATAGAAATTTCTCTCACATACCTTTTCAGATATATTCAGTGTCCACCAGGTATTTTCTGACCTGCCAGGATAGGGCAAGGAAAAGGTGTTCTTAACTCTTGAGAGCTCATGTTACCTGGAGGTTGGAGCTCATAAGATAGGTAATTTGTCTCCTTGGTTTTGCATTTTGATGACCCCCCCAAGAATTTTAGTCTCTATGTGTCAGCAAAAAGATGGATTTAAAATACAAATCTGGTTACGTTACTCTGAAAACCCTTTTGAGAGCTCACCACACTCAAAATGCTACTAACATTCCAACCATGATCTACACAGGGCTCAGACTACCTGTTTCTCCAATCTCATGTCTTCGCTGTGATCCTCGGACAGCACACTGACTTGATTTCCTAAGATGCCAAGTGTGATCCCATGTCAAGTCTGTACCTGCTGCTCTACCTTGCAATGCCCCTCCCTACGTCATCATGTAACTGATATCATTTCATTCAGTAATCTCCGCCATAGTCACTTACTCAGAGATGCCTTCCTTGGTATCTCCTCTGAAATATTCTCCCCGATCCATGACAGTTCATCTTTATCTCCTTAGCCTACTTTATATTTCTTTACTGTACTCATCCACATTGACATCATGATATACATTTACCTGGTTAATTGATCACCATTGGTCTTCTGTACCCAAATGCATGCTCTCTCTGTACAGGCAGGAATTTGTATTCATCACTGGAACACAAACATATGAAAAAACACTTGGCATACAGAGTGTGGTTAACAAATATTTGATGATCAATAGTGGAGAGTCTTTCTACAAACACTCTTCACCTAACAGTGTCATAAAGGCTCTTATTGGCTCCCAGTGCCATGGATTCTTTAACATTTTGAAGATGGAAAAAACTAAGGGAATGAGTTCTTGCCTGTTAAATTCAGACACGCTGCTCATAACCCTGGTTCTTTCTCCTTTATATGTTATGCATTGTAGCTATGATTTTATTACCAGAGACTGGCTGTCCAGGCATAAGGAAGGCTCCTTCACTGATGTGGATTGACCCACTGGCATAAACAGATCTGTGCCTCTTTGTCTCTACCTCTGTTCCTTCTGTTTTCTTGAGAAGGCTTAAATTTGATGCCTTCACATATCTCAAGAAAGTTTTTTCATGAGAGTGGTAACAGGAACTGGATTGTTTTCATACCGTTTCATGTCATTCTCATTGTCTTAGTCACTTTCCTCTTTGCAGAGACACAATACTTTGCACCTACAATTTAAAGGAGGAAAGGTTTATTTTGGCTTATGTCTTTAGTCCATGGTAAGCTGGTTCCAGTGCACAAAAGGCACAGTGGAAGGGTCATCCACAGAGAAAAGCTATCATATCATGGTTGACAGGAAATACAGGAAGGAGGAACCAGGGAAAGAGATATACCCTACTAGAGCACGCTGTCAGTGACCCACCACTCTGAGCAGGCCCCACCTCCTAACAACATGCCAGCTGTGAACCCATCAGTAGACCAATCCGTTAAGCAGGTAGTTAGACATAAGCAGGCCTGAAGAACAAAGGGAAACGACATCCAAAATAGCATATTTTGCCGGGTAAGTAAGGAAACAAAGACTTCAATGTATAATGCATCTATAATCATTTGTTGGATTTCAGACCTGAAACCCAATTCAGGGTAAAATGACATATCATGAAGGTGATACCTCACCTACCTTTTTATACCTGGCTACCTATCTGTCTAGTTCCAAAATGAAATGTATAGCAACAATTGCATAGGCTACAAATCAATGACATTAGAAACAGAAATTTTCTTTAAGATTTTATGTCTTGGACTGGGACCTGGTTTATATTAATAACTTATCTTTCCCAAATTTCTTTCTCAGTGTCCTGTGAAGTCTCAGGACATGAGCAAAATGTAACCACATTTTCTTTTTTTTTAAATTTTTTATTTTAGAAAGCAAAACAGAAAAAAGAGAAATAATACAGAATTTCAAAAAAACAACACTAAGAAATCAACAATAGTTCATACATTCTATATTGTCTTAGAAGTAGTTGTTCCAGTTACAAGATCTAGGCTTAAAAAATGATCAATCAAACAATGACAGCACAAATTGTTCTTTTTGATCAACAGAGATTAACAGTATAGTTATCTTGCACATATATACAAACATACAGTTATATGTGTAAACCTAACATACATATAATCTTTTCCTTTCTTCCGTTTCTCCTTTCCCCTTTGTAGCCACATTTTCTACCAGAACTTAACATACATGATCTTGAGTTCAGCTGCGAATGGAGACCTTACATAATTAAGGGCCCTGAGAAAACACTGACCATATAAAAAGGAAAGGAAAACATTTTGCAGTCCCAAAGCAACTTCTAAGTAAAATATCAATAAGCATCATAATCACTATAGGTCTCTAAACCCAGGAGTAACTTCCGTGTGCATAAAGAAAGATACCCAAACTCGCACTTGGTACCGATGCATTAATGCATTATATTCTGACATCTATTCCTGGGCTTTTGTGTTTCTGTCGTCTCTTCTGCCGCTTTTAGAAGCAGCACCACTTTAGGAAAACTGGGAGAAAAATAAAGCTACAATTAAATATGAACAAGGAGTCAAAAAGCATGTGGAGCTTTAACCTGCATTGTAGGGTGATATACATTACCTACTGACTCTTTACCCAAGGACAGTAAGTGAAGTAATAAATATCATGTCCACTAGCAAATGGGAAACTGAAAGAGAGACTGCTCTAATTCAGGTCAACACCCTAAGTCACCTTGCCCTAAATGTGGTAAAATGTGATACTGAAAGGCTTGCTCTCCTCAAGGAACTCTAGTCCTGTGGTCCAATTATTGTCTCTGGAATTAGGAGGCCCAAAGCTCCGGTCAGCTGCCTGCCCAATCTTCACTATCAGCAAGATGGAGCTTCCAATAGCATTGGATATCACAGGTAAAACCACACGTTTTCTCCTTGACAATGGGACCTCTTTTTCTTTTCTTCCCTCCTATTCTGAACAATTGGCTTCTAACTCTTGTCAGATTATTAGCATTAATGGCACTTTAGTGATTAAAAACTCCTATTGCTCATGGAATGATTTTCTCATTACCTGTAATTTTTTTTTTTTGTAGTACCTGAAAGTCCTGTCTCTTTACTGGGCTGAAACTTCTTAACAAAGATAGGGGCTCAAATTATTTTTGGCTCTCAGTTATGTCAAGAGTTGCCTATCCCACCACAGGTGACAATGTCTTTATCCTCACTGATCTTCCCATTAAACCCCAGTAGCACGCCTGGGAGGGCTACTATGTCTACCTCAATAGTGATTAAAATTAGAGACTCTCATGCCTTCTCATATGTAAGTACAATTTGTTTCATTAGAAGCCTAAGCAGGGCTACAGTATTTAATAAAAAAGTTCCTTCACTGTGGACATTTACGTCTTGTCAGTTACCTTATAATACCCCAATCTTAGAACTCAATGGCGATCACCACTTAGTACAAGATCTCCTTACTATAATTGAGGCAGTTACTCCTGTATATCCTGTAGTTCCTAACCCCTGCGCTCTGCTGAACCATAGTCCTTCAAATACCCAGTGGCTTATAGTCCTGAACCTTAAAAATGCCTCTTTTGTACTCCAGCGCATCTGAGTCTCATTCCTTTCTGCGGTTGCATGAACGGGTGGGCTGGGTTGGAGCCAGCAGCTTACTTGAACTGTCCTTCTTCAATGATTCAGGGATAGTCCCCATATTTTTGGACAGGCTTTAGCCAGCATAGACAAAATCTAACTTGATGAATAGGGCCATCATATAATATGCGGATCATTTCTTATCTGCTCCCCTTCTATAACAGAGGCTCAAGATTGTTTGGTTCAGACTTTAAATTTCTTGAAGGACAGGGAATATTTAGCCTCAAAGTCTAAAGTCCAAGTACTGTCCCAAAGACTCTACTATGTAGGGTTTGTTTAAACCCCAAGGCACAAGCTTTTGCATAAAATCATATACAGGCTATACAAGCCCTTCTGGTTCTTAGCACTTGAAGCCAACTTCTTTCTTTCCTGGGTTTAACGGCTTACTATCAACTGGTTATAGCCTAATGGTTAAACCCCTATCTGAGTCCCTAAAAGGAAACAGTGATCAAACTTCCCCTTCCTGACAATCGAATAACAAAAGGCTTATGATAAATTAGAATACTCTTCCCTCAAAGACTCTGCTTTGAGACCACCACAACCTTACAAATTGGTTATAGGAAGGGAGTAACTAAACATCAAGTTGTGACTTCAGGGGTTCTTACCCAGGCCATAGAGCCCATTTAAAGACTTCCAGGATATTTATCAAAGTAACTAAACACAGTAGCCAAGGATGACCAAGATGTATCAAGGTAATGACCACTTCTGTTCTTTTAGTAGAAGAATTATTTCGATAGTGTCTCTACTATCTAAACTTCTCATCAAGTGATTTCTCTATTAGGTTTTAAAGGGTTATCATTTCAATTCTACTACTTTGCTCCTACTCCTGAGCTCAATTTTTCTGACCAGAAGGAAAATAACATCAACTTTGCCCATGATTGTCTTGATAGTGTTAATCTAACTTGTGCTAGCCAATCAGACGTATGGAAGACCAACCTCTTGATGACTCAGATGTAATCTTGTTTACTGATGGTAGTGCCTATGTAAGACATGGCAAAAGACAAGCTGGTTATGCTATTGTTTCTCTTAAAGACACTGCTGAGACCCAGTCTTTTTCTGCAGGAAATCAGTACAGCCAGTCAAATTGCTTGCTTTGACTTATGACTTAGAGGTCAGTAAGAACAAATGAGCCACAGTATAGACTGATTCCAAATATGCTTTCTAATGCTAAATGCTCACGCTGCTATTTTGAAAAAAAGAACAAAGCAGAAAGTTTAAACAGTAAGTAGGAAAGAGAAACTATAATGAAAGATAGGGATATGAGGATATTTTTAATAAAAAAAAAAATAAGGTGAAAGGAAAAACGAGAATATTTTACCTAACAAAAGATCTTGTATGTCGAAATTTTGTTCTACCAGAATGGAAAAAAGGTGAGGACAAAGTCAGAAAGCTAGTCAAGTCACAGAAAGTATGATTTAAGTTCCAGAAAGTTCAAGAGGGGTAAAGTGTATATTTAAAAACATGTATGTATGCTTGTTCTATGTTTGTTCTGCTCTTGTTGGTTCTGTGCCTCATGAGCTGCTCCTTGCAAACCTCTTCATTGCTCATATGTGGCAAAAGAGTTTAACGCTGTCTCTCAATCTTTAGTCATTTCCCCTCCAACACAAGACCCGATAAGACCAGCAAGCAGAACAGTATTCCTGCAGCGAGGGGCAATCCAGACTTTATAAGCACACTTGTGAGCCTATAGAGCTCAAACAAGATCCTCAAGTTTAAAAGAATGAACCCAACAACAAGATAAATAATGTGGCTATGGTATTGTGTAGAGGGCCTACTGTGTTATTTTAGCCAACCCTTTCCTAGGAGACATACCCTTTGTGCTTGCTGGTTCTAACTTTACCCCACTTATGCTCATAGGCCTCGCTTTCATAAAGGGCACAAAGGACTGAGGACCAGGAAAGTGAGAGACCAATTCCTCACTGCATCAGAAATCAACTTCCCAGTGATAAATCCATTAATGAGGATAGTACCCCATGATTGAATCTCCTTCCAAACACATGAGACTTTGGGGGACCATTTCATATTCAAACCGTAACACTTATTACCCTTCAGAGGTCAACTTTTTTTCTTATTTCTTTAAAGGAAAAGTCAAACTTGCAAAACAAAGTTTTGTGACTAAAGAGCTACTATTGACTTCACCAATAGTTTGTATACTAATCTACAAATACATATAATTTCTGTGAAAAAAAAATTAACGAGCAAAATGTTAAGAGGACTAAAGCTCAGGTCTACCAAAATAAATACACAAATTGTGACAACCAATTGGTGCTTTTGAGATTCTCATGGCTTCAAATAAATCTTGGAACTTAAACATATCATCCACAGTTGCTAATTCTGATGAAGCCATCTCCCTAACAAAATCATTCCTTTCTTCTCATCCTCAAACCTAAAAAGGATATGGATTCTCACCACAAGGAGGCACCAGAATGCCCACATTGCACATGAGGGAAAAAGAATGATGGCACCTCTTTTCTACTGTGACCATTATTTAACTAGCTGCTTTGTCTCATTGACTGACTATAATACTAACTCAGAATTTGTGGTTTCTAATCACACTGAACAGCCTTGTTCTTACAGTTGCATTTCATGGATTCATCTGTCTTTTTGGAAAACGAAATAAAACGCAACGGGTTTTATCAAGATGTTTAGCAAAAGTCATCATTCTGGTTTCCTTTTAAACATCTATTGGACTGTGTTAAACAGACTATTAAGTACTGCTTTTCCATTTCTGAACTTAAATATGACTCGAGAACTATGTTGAATACTCATCTGCCCATTCATCTATCTGTCCTCCCAAACATGCCCTGAATATCTATATCAGGGAAGATCCTTCTGGAACTGAAAATATAAGTGCTGATAAGACATGATCTTTATCCCAAAGTGATTATCTTTGGGACAACCAGAGTTGTCTTCAGCAGAAGCAAGAGGTTTTAGATCCACATATTTATAATCTATGCAGTTTCACTTCTGTTAATTTCTCTTTGGTGCCTTTCTACCAAAATTTTAATGAAATCTATACTACGTATCTGTGATGTGGGGCTTCTTCTATTTCCTTGTTTGCTTGCTTATATATAATCTGTAATTTACAAAATACTTCCACATATGGCATTTTATGCAAAGTTCACAGCAGCCTGTAAAGAACATGCCATAATTCACATAGAAAAAAAGTATAGAAATGAACGTTGTCTGCAAGTCACTGCATCGATGCTTCTAGTTGCAAATTCTAGCATCTTAGCTCTTTCTTTGAGCTTTTACTTATTTACCAAATATTTATTGAGCATCAGTTTTATATGTGTTGTCCCATAGGAATATTCAGTCCTTGCCAAATATGTCAATTTCTTCAGCGGTCACATTATTCAAAAGAAGTTGAGGCCCATGAATTTATAACTAACCACTTGTAAAATTTCTAAGTACCATAATGTGGAGTCTGACTTTTAAGTACATACACATCTTAGTTCCAGAAAAGGGTGTTACGGCTTGTATCTGGATGTCCTTGCAAAGCCTCATGCTCTCATAGGTGGGGATTTTTGGAGGTGGCTGGATCCAGGGTGTGTGAATGTGGATTAAGGGTATGTGGTACTAAATTAGTCCACAGATTGGCTTAGTATACTTCTGCATATGGGTACTGGGAAGGCCCACCCTGGGTGTGGATAGCACCACCCAAAAGGCTTTTTGCCTGTGTAGGACAAAAGGCAAAGGGAAACTAGTTGCTGCTTGCTGTCTCCTGCCTGCTAGTCTATAAACTATTTCTCCTCTGCAGTGCTCCTCTACCATGCCAGTCCACCTTGAACCCAGCTACCTATGAACTGAAACTTCTATAAACTGTGAGTCAGGATAAAACTTTCCTTCTTTACTTGTGAGTGTCCAGTATTTTGCCTCAGTAATGACGAAAGTAACTAAGACAAGGGTCAAACCTTTTCTCCATAATCGTCAATTTTTATTTTATTTTTTAGTTTGCATAGTAGTTTTTCTTCTGCGCCACATCTGGAGAGAGAAGTAAATCAAACAAAAAAGCAAGTAACAAAGGCAGTGTTTCTTTGGTAGTATTTAAGAAGCATAGTTGGGTAAGAAGCTAGATGCACTGGGACTAATGGTAAATGGAAATGGGAGGCCTTGAAACACAGACAACTCTACCAAAATCTAGGTTACAAACCTCCTCGACATTCCAGAGACACAGTTCAATAATTCCTGCCACTTCTTAATCAAAGCCATTGTCCTCTCATGTCATATTTGCTGTTTGTTGAGCTACTTTAAACTGTAGTTCAGAAAGACGACCTTTAAGATAGGAAAGATGTAAAATTAAAAGCAGATGCTTCAATGTACTAGGGTCATGTCTGGGTCTGGAAATGGAAACAGGGACAGCAGGTTTTTATATTCTTTTGAGCAAATCCCAGGACATTCTTTAAAATGAAACATTTCAAAAAATATAAACATTTCCATTAGTCAAAGGATACCAAACCAAGGTTTGTCAACTCAGTGACTGTGAGAACTCCAAGTGGAAATATTTACAAGAAGACTGAGGCAATCATTGTTACTAAGACTTTTTGTGAGACATTTTTTCTCATTTTCCAGATTATGACGTGAAAAGGTAAAGAAAACAAGGGCAGAATTACAAGGAACAGTGGCAGAGAGGAAAGGATAGGAAGGGTAAAAGAGATGAGCAGGAAAGATGGAAAGTATGAAAGTTTTTAATTCAAATAAGCATATATTTAAATTCTGGGTAAAAAAATCTAGATATTCTAGAATCTTTTAAGTTAACTATTAATTGAACTATCTTTATAATTCTAAAAAGCACGAATACCAAAGTGAAGCTGCCTGAAATTTCCTTGAGTGTACTGTGAGTGTTAATACTGGGTACATATCAAGATCATTTGTAGGGTTTAAAGTAAAGTTCAGTCTCTAGGCCTCAACTCAAAAACTTTGTTTTCAGTCAGTCTTGGGTGGGGCTTAGACTTTTGGTGAGACGTGTGTATCCATTTTTTTAAAAACTGGTTATATTTCACTCTAAAATCAAAATATGCCCTATGAGAAGCCATGGAAATACAGTAAACCCTTCATCTAGAATATGCTTCAGATTTTAGCCAGTCCTTTATGAGTGTATATAATATTTATAATTTAATGACTTCTACTTCAACTGTGTGGAGAAGCCCACTTCTGAGAATAGAGTGGTGAACACAGCATGTGATAGTCTCGGGAGTCGTGAGGGTGACATTACGTAATTTGACATTTTGCTTCAGTTTACTTGGTTGCCTCCATCTACACAAGCATTGATTAGCATCTGGTGAATTACTTCACTTCGTTCAATGGAGAATTAGAAATATAGAGGAGACTGCTTCAGGAATCAAGACCATGGTACCAAATCCCAATAAAGAACCCTCATTGAACACTTCTCATTCAAGATTATTTAAATATCCACCACTTCCACTATTCCAGAGGGAAAACAGTTATGAAATCAGAAAACTATTGTTTTAATATGACAAACTTAAATTTTGAAAAGTTGTCTTTGCAAAACTCAATAGAGCTTATAATACATTTGTTTTCAAATGTGCAACAGAAAACTTGCTCCAAATTAATTTTCAAATGAAATGCCAGAAACTTGGAGAAATGTACTTAGTGGGCCAAGAAAAAAAAAAAAACAACAACAGTGGATGGTGATGTGAGTCTTGCTTCGCTTTCATCAGGTTTCACTTAGCTAAGGTCAGGCATGCAATTGCAGATAAACAAAGGAACTTACATTTAAACATGATACATTACTAACGGCTTCTCGGCAGAAGGGAGGGCGGCCATCACCGGGCCTCGCTACCTCATGGCAGAACCAGCTGCTCCTCATCGCTTGGGGAGCAAGCTGTGAAGAACACTGGTGACTTATAATTAAAGTGGAGAGATTCCATTCAGATGTGATCATAAAGGGAAATGACAGAGACACAAAGGAAATGAAATTAAAAAAAAGTAAACCCACTAAAACCCTTTAAGGCCTGAAGTGACCCTAGATTATAAGAAAAACATTCTGGCCTTTAAATAATTATCCTTTTGATTAGCAAGGCTCATCACTGGCAATTTTGAGAAAAAGTCGTGTTGGCAAGAAAATAATATAGTCATTTTAAGACCTTAGTGATATAGTCAGACTGGTGAGAAACAAAGGGCGGGTCTGTAATTCTCTAATCACTTAACTTCTTTAGTACTGGGGGCTTTTATAGGAGTCTCAACACTGAGATCCTTGGATAGTTTCAGCAAGTAAGTTTAAAGAGCTCTCTCTCCGTCTCTCTCTCTCTTCCTCCCTCGCTTTCTCCCTCCTCCCATCTCCCTCTGTCTTTTCCCTTCTCCCTCCCACCTCTCTCTCTCCCAAAGAAGAAAGAGTCAACATCTCTGTGCTATGCTCTCAAGACATCGAAATAGAAATATGACCTCATGAAAGAGATAATTATCATTAAAATAGTTCTCTATGTGTTTCTGAACCTGGAAGGAAATTTCTTTTTTTTATTTTGAAAAGAATACAATCAAACAAAACAAAACAGAGTAAATTCAATCAAAACAAGGCAATGAACATGATACATGACTTTTAAACAGGGTAAAAAGCAATCGGTAAGGCTACCATAATGCCTCTTGTTATCTGCAATATACCTGCCCACACCATCAGGGATAAGTAAAATCAAACAAAATACAACAAACTAAAACAGTAGAAACAAAACAAAACATAACAGAACAAAACAAACAAAGCAAAACAATGTAAACAATACAGAATTTCAAGATATTAGCAAAACAGCATTAGCTACCATAGTATTTGTTATCTTCAAAATAGTTGCCTACACCTTCAAACATATTACAATCAAACCACACAGAATAGAGTAAAATCAATCAAAACAAACAATGAAAGCCATACAGGGTTTCTAAACAAGCTAATTGGATGTCCTCGATGGCTGCAATTACATATTTTGTTATCTTTAAAATAACTGTCCATGCCATCAAGTATAATAAAATCAAACAAATTGGAATAAAATGAAACTAATCAGAACAATGAATACAATCTGAATTTCAAATCATGATAATAGATTAATAGTGGTCATTTCCTTCCTTTTTTTAGATAATTCCTCCCCTTTGACTTTCCCAATATGTATTGTGCATTTTGGATCCCTGGAAGGAAATTTCAAAAAACAGTAGTGTCACCCCCATGAACATTGTGATTTCGGCAAAGATGTCACCCAAAACATTTGCATGAGCTGTGAGTTGAATTTGACTGGTGTTGGTAAAGTGTGAGTTTAAGGTAAAAGAATGTCCTAAAGTGCAAAAAGGGAGAAAAAAATTGATGTACCCAAAATATTTACATTTATTTGCTTGCCAAAGTTACCAAACCATTGGTCTCCTAGAGGTGGCAGACTGATCTGAAAGCCTCTGGCTTCAGTTTTTATATTCTCAGACCTAAGGCACTGCTCTTAAATTGACTTACACAACCGGGAGTTAACTCTGCATCATAAATATTTCTCGTGTTTGAATATATTGAAAACCAAAACAATGCTGTCAGTGTATGTATGCTAATTAAGGACCAAAACTTTTTAAAAGTCAGATTCCATCAATAACAAAATGTCCATGAGCCTTGTCTTCAGAAGCAGCATGAAACAGTGAGGAACAAATGAATTTTGGAGCTAGAGAGACCCCATTTCAGACCCTACTCCACCATAGCCACATGACTTTGAAAACAATAGTGTTGACATTTACTGAGAATTTACTCCTTGCCAGGCACTATTCTGAACTCTTGACATGGTAAGCCAGATGGTTCACATAACAGCTCTATGAATTAAATAATACTAGTAATATATATGTTGAAACAAATACACAAAGGTCAAGAGCCTATTAGAGAAGAAGTCAATATTTGGACCCAGGATGTTGGCTCCCATCCACATGGTCTTACCCTCTAGGCCAGTGATGGTGATGATGATGAACCTTGTAGAGCTTTCGGTGATGACAAACTTCTGATTGTGGCCATAGCTTCACCACCACTGCCCTATGCTGCGTGATTCTACAGCATTATTTAATTTATCTGCCTGAGCCTCAGTTTTGTTCACTAACTTGTGAAAATGGAAGGATCGCAGTGAAGATTGAGCAATATTTATAATGGCCTTAATGCTTAAATAATACTATCCATTTTTATTGAGACAGGGTCTCATTAAGTCACTAATTTGCCAGTGTAGGCTCCTGCCTCAGCCTCTCAGATGGGATTCTAAGCATGTACCATAATGCCCAACCTTAGGTAATACTAGTCTTAAGGAGACTTCTAACTCCAGTTTGATGAAGTAATGCAGATCACACTTATTTTCCTACCTTTATTAATGTTTTGTTGTATATTGGCAGAGTCTCGCTATGTAGTCTAAGCTGTCCTTGAGCTCACTATGCAGCCCAAGTTAGCCTCAAACTTGCAATGACCCTCCTGCCTCAGCCTCCCAAGCACTGGGATTACAGGCTAGCACCACCACACCCCAGCTTCTACCTTAAACAATTAGAAAACTAGATAAGTACGGGGGAAACAGTGGTTGTCAAGTGTTTGACAACTGTCAGCCCAGAAGTGAAATACAGTGAGCCCTATGATTGCTCAGTTTACTGCCTGGAAATTTAACAAGCTTCAAGCAAAACAAAACAAAACAAACAAAAATCTGTAGAACCAATGGTCATCCTAAGGTAAGAACACAGAGTCTGCAATTCAAGGAGGCTAAAGCAGCTGGAATTAGTGGGGACAGAACACAGAAGAGTTGCATAGATAAATACCTCCAGAGATTTGAAGGCCTTCCCTCAAGTTTTGGGGTCCAGAATGGTTTTATTCCAACAATACCGTGTGGAAAGACTACTAATACATGGAAAATTAGATTGAGTCCTCAGTGTAGTATTGACCTAGAAATGAGAATAAGTTAGTCTTAGACTAAAAGCTAAATTTGGATGTGCCCTAAAAAGACTTTAAAAGCAACCCTAAAAAAAAATCAAACTGTTTTCAAATAATTTACCTGTAACCCAGGACAAAGCTAAACATTATTTAAAGGCTAAAACAAAGTTTAGCGCCCAAGTACAGAAAATTCACAATGTAAGCATCCTGTCAAAAATGACCAGAGTGAAAAGAAGTAGGAAACTATGGCTTATTTTCAATGGAAAATATCAATCAACAGAAACAGACCCAGAAATGAAAAGATGACAGACATACTAGATAAGGACATTAAAAGTCAAAATAAATATACCCAATATGTTCAAGAAGATAGAAGAAAAGAACATAAGCACAATGAGGAGAAAATGGAAGATACAAAGCAGACTCAAATCAAATGACATCTGACATGAAATGTAATTGGATGAGAATGACACTTTAAACACTGCAGGCAAATAAATCAGAAAATCTGAAGAAAAATAATAGAAAATATACAAAGTAAAACAAAGAGGAAAAAAAGAGCTAGCATCTACATAGCACATACGTGACCTGTGGGAAAATACTGTGTTCTAGCTTAGTAGAAAGTGGAGGAAAATTTTTGAAAAAATAGTGGCAAAAACATTGAAAATTTAGTAAAAAGTATAAACCTACAGTTTCATGAAGCTCAACATACCCCAAGAAAAATAAACACCAAAAAAAAAAAATCAGTCCAAGTCATATCATATTCAAATTGCTCAAAACCTGCATTGAGGAGAAAATCTTAAAAATGTCCAGGGTTAAAAACTTTACACATAAAAAAGAATGACAGTAAAAACAACAGCACACTTTCTGTAAGAAACGATGCAAGTAGGAAGACATTAAAGTAACATGTTTAAATCACCGAAATAAAACACTATCAACCAAGAATCCTATGCCCAGCAAAAATGTGTATCAAAAATAAAGATGAATTAAGTACTTTTTCAGACAAAAAAAAAAAGATCTCAGAGAATTTATTATCAGTCACTTTTCAGGCAGAAGGGAAAAGATGCCATATGACACTGTGAATTTACACAAAAACTTAACACCAGAAATGGTAAATACAGGAGCAAGCATTAAAACCTATTTTTCACTTTCAAGAATTGTTTGAAAGATAACTTATAGTTGTGAATAAATTATGAACAGTATTTTATGGATTTGTAACATTCATAAGTAAAATATATGACAACAATAATAAAAGGACATATATATGTAGTAGTAATATATCATTTGAGGAAGAATAAAAGATGTACATTGTACGTGCTAGGCACAACCACTTTCTTAAAAAAGGAAAGCTGTAAGGCAATAGTGGAGAAGTAAAAAAATTATAAGACATTTAATCAATACAATAAAAGTAGAAAAGAAACAAAGGATAGAAAACATAAAAACTGTCTTACAGACTTTCCTGAAGGAAATAAACTGAAAGATGGTACATGTAAGTCTAGTTGCACTGATAATTATATTAATTACAAGTGGCCATGACACCATCATTGAGAAAAAAATATTTGATAGACCAAAATTCAGCATTTTGATAATGAAGAATATATGAATAACATGATTATAAAATATGTAAGAGTTTGCAGACATGCCGTTCACACCTCAAAGCAAAGATTGCCATGAGGTGTTATATTTATAGACCTCCTCTCCAGAAGTTAGCACGTACAAGTAGAAACTAGCCCACACACACATTAAGCTCCTCACAGTGACACAGTTCAGGAGGATGAAACTGTGAATAAGCAAGGTGAACTAGAGGGAAGGGAAGCAGGCACTTGTAACTGCAGATGTCCAGCTTCCCTATAAATGATTCAGTAGATCTGCATGGTGCCTGGAAGTCTGCATCTTAGCAAGTACCTACAAGTGCTTACATGGAGTAGTCCCTAAATCATCTGAGAAACATAGGTGGAGTACTTGAGAGATTAGAACCATAAGTCTATGGCCGGACTGCTAGGTTTAAATCTCAAATCCAAGAATATTACCTATCGCAAGTCACTGAATTTCAGTTTAATGATAAGAAAATGGTAGCATTTGTGTTATTTGAGTTACTTCAGTTAAAACAGCGCCAAGCACACAGTCACATTAATGTTTATTGTTGCTGTTAATCACATAGTTCTGAGTAGTTTGAATTTTTATATTACTCATTAGTGTATTACTCAGGAGCTTGCTAAGCCATACCAGAGGTTGAAACCATAATAAAAATCAGTGACAATGATATTGGTATTTCTTGGATATTTTGTTCATTGTACATACTTGTATTTATTTTCATTGTAAAATTTTATCTAGTACCCAGGTGCGATGGTGCATGCCTATTATTCCAGCACTCTGAGGAAGGAAGAACCCAAATTCAACCCAGTCAGACAACTCAGTAACTTAGTAAGACCTTGTCACAAAATAAAAGTAAAAAGGGTTGGGATGTAGGGTAGTGCTCCCTGGGTTCAATTGCTAGTACCAAAATATTTTTCACTTTGGGTGTTTTTTGTTTTCATTTTTGTTTTTATTACTGTTGCTTGAGTTTAGTGCCTCATTCACTTCACCCTAGTCCCAGCTCTGAGTAAGTAGTACATAAGAAGCATATTTCTGTGATGACATCGCTGCCACTAAACACTGAAGAGACACAGATGTGGCCCAATGCTCTAAAAGAACAGGAGATATGAGCTTGAGAGTGAAGTGCTTTTCTCACTATTGAAGTCATTCTCTATATTTGGTTTCAGATATGGAGTTCTCTTAAGAGCCCTGCAATTTACTAAAAAATTATTTGCATAACTTTTTATAAAAATATTTGACCTGCAAAATGACCTCAAACGAGAATAGTACGGGAACTCCTGTGGTGCTCAGTTTGTGGCAGGTTTTTTGTTCTAGGCGTTCCACACACGTCAAATGACCTGCTTTACTCAACAGTCCTATGAAATAAGTACGAGTCTATCCTCATGCTGTCGTTGAAGAAATAGAGGTCTTCAGAGGTCTTAAGACCTGAAAATCACGCAACTGCAAAGTGGCAATGCCAAAATATAGAATGAGGCCTTTTGTTCTGAGGCTTCACTTGACAACCATATGGCATAGTCTTTCCCCTCACACTGAAAAAACAGGCCAGGACCACAGGACTTCCATGGACAGCAAAAACATTTGCAGCCTTTGATCTCCTGAGTGTTTTTGTTATTGTTATTTTGTTTTGTTTCATTTGTTCCTAGAATTAAAGTAATGCCTCTGTATTGACTAGTATTATAGACAAGAACTATAACTACATAAACGGTTCATTCTACTTCCTAAATATTTGGAACTATAAACCAATGCTCTTAGTTATTTATAGTGAAATTGTCTGTTCATTGGCTGAGACACCCAATACACATACACACACCCCTGGAAGGCACGTGGGATTCATTTCACTCATCACGAGAGATTTGTGTGGAAAGCAAGGATACTTGGCTGACTTAGGCATCCGTCTCCATTTTCCCATTATGGTATCTTTGCAGTCATGAAGGTCTTTGACAGCATGTCAATTTAGAAAATGGTCTCTGTTGAAAGCTTGATGAGTACATCTTATTTTTAATGCTAACTAATTCCAGCTCACAGATAATCCTCTTCAAGTGATGTTTACATAAGATTCAGAGAGAAATGATGGGATAAAAATAGTTACTATGAAATTCTCCACAGGCTATAAACAGTTTTAACTTTTGGCAAAAGGACATTATTATTTACATACTCAGACAAATATAGGTCACATTCCTCTCAAATTATTACTGCTCCTCTGCAAGGAACTGACATACACAGTGGGAAAATATACCAGTTGAACCCCTTAGTTAAATTCTACCAAGCTTCTTCAGAATCCCTGTGTATTTGGTTTTAGTATCATTAAAATGTGGCAGTAATATTGCAGTTTGAGGTTTTTTTTTTTTTTCTAAAAAAAAGGCAGTCAAAGTGATGTATTGCTCATGTAGATAATGTCTTAACTCCAGAATCTCAGGATTCAAATTCCTCACTATCCAAATATTCATACACTCCAATAGCATCAACAAATGACAAAACCCTAATTAGAGAATGAGGTGGCAGAGTTTGTAAATGAAGTAAAGAGCACACAGGTTTAACTTTAACATAGTTATTCTTCTGTCAAATCCTCATGCAAAGGACAAAATCTCAGTTCAACATTTTTAGGCCAAATGAAGCACCATGTTTATAAATGAAACTTTCAGTTCTTTTCCTCTCTAAGCAGTAACTTCTTTGTAACCTTTGGCATTTGCAATATGAACATTTGTCTGATTGAGTTGCAGGACAAAGACACTCTCTTATGGAAAAAGAAGCATTTGTGTACTAACCCACATCCCCAAACATTCTTAAAATATAGGTGTCCTATGGGGCCTGTGGTAGGTAGAGTAACAATTCTCCAAAAAGCTTCACATTCTCATTACTAGATACTGTGAATATGTTACCTTATATGGGAGAGGTGACTTTTCAGATGTGATTCATATGTATAAACTTCAGATGGTAAGAGGATACTGGATTATTCAAATAGACCCAATCTCATCACATCGTATTTAAAACAGAAAAAACTTTGCTGACCAAGATGAGAGACAGAGAAGATATCACTGGAGTAGAATGTTCTAAAACATGCAATGTTTTTGACATAAAACCCAGAGGAAGGGGCCATAAGCTAAGGGATGTAGGATGCTTCCTAGAAATTGAAAAAAAATATTCCCTAAAGACTCCAGAAAGGAACACAGTAACCCTACCAACACCCTGGTTTCATTCCAGTAACATCTGTGACAAATTTTCAACCTACAAGGATGTAAAATAATACATCAGTGTTGTATTAAGTTAACAAATTTGTTACAGCATCGATAGAAAACTAATACAAGATATTTTTCCAATTAGTAGGTAACTCAGTTTCAAAGGATGGTTGTTCCACTTTTGTAACACTTTTTAACACTTATTCCTGACAAATAAAATACACAAGCTTCTCCTTATAGAGATGCATAAATGCTATTAGAACATAAAGAGTTCATTCACCTTCTCTTTTCCAGGAAATAAACTCAAAGATATTCGTATGTACTAAAACTAAAACCACTTAAGTACAGCCCTCAAGCATCAACAATTTCACATGTCTCAAAGATAAAAGAGCCCCCAGAATTTCTTAATTAGCAAATTCTAATTTCTCTGAAATCTTAGGTTCACCATCAGGCTATGAAGAAAGGAGGTTTAGTGTGGGAGGACAGATAAATGACCCCCAGGTAGTTTCCATAGAGTCCTGGCATTTCATACACACCTGCCAGATCAATATCATGATTTCCTTCCTTAAACAAATATTGTGCATCTATAGTGTTCTGTACAGTGTGTTAGGTGCTAGGGACACATGGGTGAACATGACCGGTGCTTCGTTTGCAGAAACTGGAACATACCAAGTTCCCACAGAATAATCAAGGTGTGTAGAATGATGAGTCCCTGCTGGGAGCTCTTTCGACGTAGTAACTGTTAAGACTGGCTTCGCCTTTGACATGGTTTGGGTATGATTTGTCCTTGCCAAAACTTATGGTGAAATCTGGGTGATAGTGTAGCAGTTTTGGCATATGGGAGCCACCTTCCAATCCCTGATCTCTCTCTTATGAGACTAGATTAGCTTTCATGATGAATGGATTAGTGCTCACTAGAGTGAATTTTTATGAAACACTTCACCCTCTTTGTCCTGCCCTCTCTTCCATAGGTACCTGCTTCCCTTTGCCTTCTACCGCAAGTTGAGACAATATGAGGCCTTCACCAGCTCCTGGACTGCCAGAGCCATGAGCCAAAATAATCCTTTTTCATCTATAAATACCCAATCTCAGGTCATAGAAAGAGGCAATAGTCTAAGACAAACTTCCTGGTTATTTATACCTTTGCATCTGAAGCCATTCCTGACTAGCATGAGTAGAATCACAAATTTCCTACGATTATTTTGTATTCTTCACTCAACAAAACAGCTTCTTTGTGTGCAAACTCTGGGAAATTTTCTTCTCTGTGTAGTTTGTATATATTTATATGTACCTTTTTCTGTGATATTCCTAGGTTGAAATGGCTGGAACTATTTTCTGAATTTCTTATATTGTATTTCCTCTTATAATGATCCTTTAAATTTTCAGTGAGTTTTGTTAGAATTTCTCAACTATAGCTGAAAATAGTGAAAAGAATAAATTTCGTCTATGTGTTTGCAAGGTTTTTTCCATGTTAGTTATTATTGATGAAATTTAAATGTGATTGTACTCTTGTTTAGATGATGTGATTATCCCTACAAAGTTCAAACTTCAGGGTTTTTTTCCCCAAACTCATTCAAGCACAAAAATACCAAAGCAGTAGTGCAAGGTATACTTCTAAGTGATAGTTTTACTGGAACTGAGATTTGTATACCAGTAACTATATCTCATGAGTAATCAATAGCTCAAGTGTCACAAAGCATGCTGCTGTGGGGGAGGACCAAGCAGGCCATGAGTCATGATAAGCAAAGAAATTTCCTTATGTGTACTACTTCAATCAGACTCTCATTTGCCAAAAACTTTCTTTGAGATTTATAATGTAAAACTTTCTTCTTCAGTTTGTGATGAGGAGTTTCCCTTCTCACTATGGCCCTTTGCCAAAGTAAAATATGGAAAAAAAGAACAAATAAAACAAGCAGACTCAGATTATGTCATCCTAAAAAATGCAATACAAAGACAAGAAAGAGTGGTGGATAAAAAAGAATGAAGAATTTCAAAGCTGGTTAACAAGAAGAAATGGTCTAATACAAATACTATTAAAGTCAAAGAAGGACAAGACAGAAAATAGAGCATTACAAACCTATGAAGAGATACAGCTAATAATTTTCTACAAGTGATGACAAATATCAAACAACAGATTTAATAAGCACAAAGTTCCACACAGGAAAAATATGAACAGATGGACCAAGACATATCATGGTAAAATGGATGAAACCTTGTGCCTAACGAATATCTTGAAGGTAGCCACAGACAAAAGGAATATACATACAGAAAAATGAAGATAAGACTAATAGCAGGCATTTAGTTAGAAATTATATAAACTCGAAGACATCAGAGTTACATCATTAAAAGCCTAAGAAAAACCAAAACAACAAAATGTGAACCCAGAATTCTAGATACAGAGAAACTGTCTTTTAATAATGAATGGAAAATAAAGTCTTTTTCATAGGAACCAAACTGAAATAATAGGCAGTAGATGCACACACAAAATATATTAAAGGAAAATTTTCCATCAAAAGGAATATAATACCAGTTTGAAAATCAGATTTACAGAAAAAAATTAAGAGCATGAGATATATTATTTTATTTTAAAAGGTGCTATATATTAAAGACATTTTAATTGCTTTAAAATATAATTGTTTTAAGCAAAGATATTGCTCCATAGGATTAATAACATCTGTATATAAAAGACAAAAAAATTGAAGTGAATAAAATACAGTATATCCTTTAAAAAACATAAATTTTATGAAAGAAGAAATGTAGGTATAATATTTGAAAGATTTTTATACTATATTTGGGATACTATTTTATCAGTTCAATTTAGACTGCTGTAAGTTAAAGTTCATATTTATATGGTTTACATTTGAAACAATACAGCAATATTGAAAAATTTTAAAGAGCTACAACTAATAAGCTTACAGTGGAGAGAAAATTGAATCAAAATAAAGTAGTAAAAGAGAAAAAGTTCAGTACATAGAACAAAACGTAACTAACAATATGTTAGTTTAATCCAAGCATTAAATACATATGGTCTAAACAGCTCAATTAAAATGCAATGACTGAATTAGATATTTTTAAAAAAAGAAAGAACCAATTATACTCTAAAGTCTCCAGTTTATCTAGAAAGATATAAATAAATTATAAAAGGCAGAAAAATATTTAAGATGTGATCAAAAGTATGGTGAATGTTAAAACCATTTTTTAGAATTCACGACTATAAAATACACATTGCCATAATTTTCTTTCCCTTTACCTCATATACACTTATTTTATCACTCTTGCCACTTTCTGGAGCAGTTCTAGAGGCCCTATTTCCTAAGAGTCTTCACAAAGTGTGATAAAAATACAACAAATGTTGCTGTCAAGTTTCCTCCAACAGAAAGGCAGGTTCATGAAAAGATTGCAGTGCGTACTTATCATCTTCTTCACCAGATCTGGCACTGTGCAACCTCTGGTGCTTTCCCGAAGTCAGGATGACCATGAAAGGCAAATGCTTTGAACTGATTCTGGACATCAAGACAGCTGTGACAGCACACGAGACAGAACTTGATCGAGAACCGCTTCAGAAAGTGGCAAGAACAAAAGGCTAAGTGTGTCGTGAGAATCAGTATGTTTGAGGGGGATTAATGGCAATGTGTTGTTTAGTGGATTTTTAAAATTTTAAACATTTACGGTATTTTCATCTCTCCATGAATATGCAGACACTAAGCAAAGGACAGTTAGAGTGACAATAATATTATCAAAAAATGATAATTCGGCAGAAGAAATATTTAGGTATTTACAGGGACTTATAATTCATCACATCTATAAATAGAATTGTACCCATTAGCAGAGCTTTAAAATACTCTTATGGTTAATACATTGTGTCAACTTGAGAAGTTTAGTAGTTTAATTGAGAGACTCAGCATGGGGCCAGGGTCTCTAGTTTGTAACACCCTCAGTTTGTAACATCCTCATCCTGTGCAGAGGAAGGCAAGGACATTTTGTGAATGTTACACCCACCCTGGGAAGGTGGGGGGCCCTTGTGTACAATTTGAGGGTAGAAAAGAAGCTTGTGTTTTCTCTTTTGCTCTGGCTGCTGCCTTGAAGTGTTGCCCCAGTGCCATGCCACTCTGCTTTGGAGTCAGCTGATTATAGACTGAAATCTCCAGAACTGTAAGCTATATAAACCTTTTCTTCCCTAATTTTGGGTGTCAGGTGTTTGTCTCAGCAACGATGAAAAAGTAACCAAGACAAATACCAAAAAAGAAAAACTAAAAGAACTTCTAAAACAAGGTAGAGACGTAATTTTAATTAGATATTTGCACCCTCTTCTCTGTGATAGAAGCAAACAGACCATGAAAACAGCGTGTGAACCACACTGCCGACACCTTGACCAAGTTGGTATTTGTGGGAACTTTCATTCAACGAGACCACACAGTATTTTCTAGTCGCATGGAACGATCGCCCTGATAAACTATCTTCTGTATCTTAAATAATAGTAAATTTTAGAATTTAATACCATGCAAAATATAACTTCTGAACATAATGAAATTAAACTGTATCAAACTCCTGTAATACTTTTAAACAGTAATTTAAATAAAAATGAGTCTCTCAAATTCATCTTTCTCCTCAAATTTGAATCTATTTTGGGGTTTCTACCCTAGAAGATATTCCCATCTTCCCATTCTCCAAGGCATTAAATTTTCTATTCTTTTCGACAACTTCCCAACCCCATCCACCAAACTCTGTCACAAATCATATGATTCTAGCTCAGAAAAGTCTCTATTCCACAACCCCACTAAGATCCTGGTTCAGACTTTCCTTAGGTCCCATAAGTGGCTATTCTATTCGCTTTCCAAACCATCTTCCTCCTTTTATTCACTCCTTCCACCCAGTACATGTTTCTCAACAAATGTTCTCTTCCCAAAATAAGGTTTCCAATGAACTATATGCAATGTACTGTTAGTCCACTTAGATAAACAATCAAAAACAGTTCCATAGCCAAAATTAATTGGAAGCCAGCTTGTTATAGCCATCACTTTACACTTTGCAGTGCATATTGTCCTATTAAAGGCCATTTGTATTGTGAAATAAAAAATTCTTTGACTTTGCTTAACATAACATGCCTCAATTTTTTAAAAACTTCAGTTGTTGATTTTTCCACATAATGCCTACCAATTTCCAAAGACTAAGTGTTTAAAGGACTGTCCTTTGGCGAATACTTTCGTAAATTGTTAACATGACTTCACTTTTCCTTCCTTTAAAATTTTGATGGTTCAGGAGTGGTTATGAAATGACACATAATTTCAGTGGCCTAGATGCAAAATCTTTTACTGTCTAGCTTCGACCTTCCTTTGAAGCTGAGTCTTCACAACATTCCTCGTCCCTAGACCTTCTAATGCTTTTTGCCTCAGCTGTTCTGGACTAGGGTCCACAACAAAAAAATGTCCTGTACTTTTCTACTTCTTGGTCTTTCCTCTCTCTTCACATGTAATTCCACATAAATTTCAAAACCCAGCCCAAATACAGCATCATCTGCGATGAGATGC
Source organism: Cuniculus paca (assembly GCA_004365215.1). Lineage (NCBI taxonomy): Eukaryota > Metazoa > Chordata > Mammalia > Rodentia > Cuniculidae > Cuniculus > Cuniculus paca. The sequence continues at coordinate 24,953 of RJWT010004952.1, forward strand.
CACTAGCTTATTTCAAAAATGTTAATTAAATATCTACTATATACCAAGTATTGAGATCTATTCCAAGAAGCCTTCAGGTCATAATAATTTGTCTTCTCACATTAATCCAATAGTGAATTGTAGCTATGTAACTTATATTATTGCTTGTACTACATATGTATAAATACATAATATACAAATATCCATGCACACATATGAGGGGAGAGAGGGAGAGAAGGAAAGAGAGACAGAGGGACAGAGGGAGAGAGCGAGAGAAAGGGTGGGAGAGAGAGAGACTACTTTCTCTTTCTCTGGAGAATTCTGACTAATACAGGATTCGGTACATAGCAAATGTCTGTTGAATGAATTAATTTCATTTATCATTAGTTGTTTACAGTTCCAATCACCCTATTAGATTTATGCTCTGTGAAAGAGCTATAATTTGTCAATTTTTCTAATAGTTCAGTGCCTAACACTATTATTCATTCTTTCATTCACTAACTCATTTGACATATATTTGTTGGTTTCTCTCCTAAAATTCTAAAATCACACCTTGGGTCTGTCTCTGCTACACACATTCTTCATACTTTTCTACCTCTCTACCCTCACTCTATCTCCCCTCCCTCACAAAAAAACTCACTCATTTAATTCCATTTATTCTTCAAAATCCAACTCAAATATAACATCTTCTTTGAATAAAAAGCCATTCATCTATTCAGCAAACACTAATTAAATGTCCACTATGTACCAAGCACTGAGTTATGTTTGTTGAATAAACACACGAGCTCCCAAAAAGAGTTACATAAAGAGAAAGTTGACGCGATTACGAGAAACATATCCATTAAAGTTCAACCTGCTAAAAAGTCTATATGTTAATAGCATCACAAACACTGGAAAAAAGCATGGATCAACTGCATGGGATCACTTTAGTCTTCTCTAAAATGCACCTGTCAGTCAGCCAAAAGACCACAGCCTTGGAGCATTTAGTGGAGGAAAACAGCTATTCCTATGAAAGCAAAAGGTTAAATAGATGTAGGCGATAAGCATATAAATTTGAACATACATACAGCAGGTTGGGATAATAAAGAGGGAAAATGGCAAAGGGTGTTCCAAGGAACACCATTTTCACACCTCTTCCATATTTTCATCATGCATTCATAGAGATTAATCCAGGTTAAGTGTCAGCACTAGCAAGCTACGGCTTTGTGTATGAGGTGAAAAGCGGTCTTCTTGGCTCCGGTCTTGCACCGAAATGATTTGTGACGATAACAGAGATTGACAGACTGTAAAGGTCACTTGTCCAGTCATCTTGCTTCCACAGCATAAGAAACCTCCTTGCGGATGCTCTCCGAGAATACGTCCATATGCTTTGGATGCTCCAGCGGCTGAAAGGTCATTTTGGACCTGGATGCCTCTTGGTCATGTGTGGGTGCCCCTGGGCTCCCCTTACTTGCATATTATTGCATTTAAAGCCATGAGCAGGTAAGTTTCCATCTCTTGTGCAGCTTGTCAGCCTGGATTAGAATCATAAATTATATTTTTCCATTTTACAGTCAGAAAAACCTCTTCTTCAATGATAATAAAATCAGTGGACCAGACTCTGCCCTTCGTTATTAATGTATGAATCCTGCTGAACTCAGCAGAATTTAAGGGCATGCAAGTTTTGGCAGAGTGCGTTCCAACCTTTTTTTTTTTCCTCTGCTGGATTTTTATTACCTGACATCTTTCTGATTCCTCTGGATTGCACAATAAGGGAAGGGTGGCCCAGTTTGAGTAAAATAAAAAATGACCCAAACCACTGACCTAAATCCTGCCTTTGAAATTTAAAATTACATTTACTAGGAAGGAAAATAGTTTTTTGAGTGTGGGTGGTTTTCTTTTTCAAAAACCATTTTCAAATGTTGACCTCCTGAATGTTATCATACCAGTTTGGATTGGAAAACAGAAGGATGGGTAAACATTTTTTTTAAGCTTGGTGGGGGGAGGTTTTCTGAATTCATTATCTAAAAAGAAGAAGGAAATACCAAGAACTTTTTTTTTCCAAAATATTTCCTGGACATATTGCCAGATTTGACTCTAAAAGTCAGTTGTCCACTTTTATGAAATATGGAAGCTTTTTTCCTACATTCTTTCAGAGGTGAAATCAAGCAGTAAAGAAATAAAGAGAGTAGGGTTTGCTAGGGATTGTGAACAGAGTTGATAAGCTTTCCTCCCTTCAACAAATTTAGGAGCTATGAACATAGTCATCGCACAGAACTATCTTCAGGTTAGGACAGGTAAAGGACAGTCCACATGGTTTAATGTAATGCATGTTCAGACTATAAAGCATCATCTCACAGCTTTTCAGTTGTATTTGAGATGCCCACTTGTCAGTCTTTTTCTGTTAAGTTCCCACCTTTAGAAGCACTCTGTAATTTATTTGGAATATGAGACTTCAGTACATTATAACTCTACACCCAATTATTTATCAACCCCCTATCTGAAATTAGATCCCTGACCAAATGAATCGTGAGAGAGATAGAGTTTAATAAGAATGAGGAAAAAGGAGGAAGGAAAACTTGGATATACAGTAATACAAGTGTTAGTAACTGGGTATCTACAAAACCCTTACCAATCTGTACATTCCATTAATACTTAATGTTTTTCCTAATGTGTTCTCAAACTTTGTGTGTATAACTAGTCTCTGACCTTAACTGATCTTGAAATTGGAAACTTTGCTTCATATTTGTTTCTCTGGCACGGACCACAGGGTCTAATAACATGAAAAAAAGTAAAACACAATACTTTGGATTAAGTTCTGGGCTTGAGTTCAAATTCTGCCATTTACAAGATATATGACTTTGAGTAAGACATTGTGCCTCGTCTCAAATTTAATCTGCAAAATGGGGATCAAAGTTTTTTCCTGCAAATATTCTTTTGATGATCAAGTAAGATATACTTTTAAATGCCTTTCATGGTGCTTAGCATGGAGTCTGCACTCAACTAAATACTATTGGTATTATTATTATACATTCAAAAGTTTTGTTGAATAAATCAGTCAGTCAACTAAGAATTAGCAAGGAAGAATCAGGAGCATCTGATCATTTGGTGAATTTGAAGATATTTTGAAGAGTTGGAGTGGGTTGTATCTAAAGAATGCATGAAATAAATAACCTCGACTTTTCTATGTTCTCACCACGTTTTCAAAAACTCACTACAACTGGTGAGGGAGGCACTTAAATTGAACCGAAGTCTCAAAACAGCACAAAAGTAGTAATAATTTGGGAAGCAATTACTACTACAGAATTACAGTGTTTCACTATGTCAGCACCGTGCACTGGCCACTTCAAGCCTCTGTTGCTGATTAAGTAGAATGTGTATGTTCTCTGTTAAAGTCTTCAGACCCAAGAAACCATAATTCCAACAAACGTGTACTCTTTGTTACAATGCTGACCTCGGGTTCAAGGTCAAGGAGCTGTAACCTCATTCTCGTCACATCCTAGCCCATGCAACATCACGAAAGCAAACATGTTCTGAGAACTTGTCATGCCCTTAGCGCATTTCTAAGTACTTTTACTTGAACCGGTTTATTTAATCTTCAGAACTCGGTAAGATAAGTCCTACCTGTATGGAAATTACCATGATCATTGTCTTTTACAGATAAGGAAACTGAAGAAAATGAAGTCAAACAACTTGGACAACCTCACAAAGGTACTAGATCTAAATCAGCTATTCGAACCCAGACATGCATGGAGTTCTTAACCACTATGTTATATGCACCATGAGACATGTCTGCTCAACTTGCCTGTCACAGGCATCATCTTACCGGTACTTTTCTATTATATTATACCTAAATAACATTTATGCATTGGTGGAAAGATGGCTGTACACAAGGGGAAGGACTTGCACATACCGTGTGAGATATTCTGGCGGAGGCACAATGTCTTGTGGTCAAATTCTGCTTAATTTGCAAATATGCTAAGTGCCAACACGCCAAGCTGGAGATGTAAGCCAAAAACTGCTCACATTCTCAAACATGCTATGCCCAACAGCAATTAGCCCTGTCACAAACTTGTAGTCACAATCCCTGTTTCTAGTGGAATACATTGAAGATCCTCTTTAACATTTCCCAGAGCCGGGGATGTAGCTCAGTGGCACAGCACCTGCCTGGCAAAGCACAAGGTCCAAGTTTGATTCCCGGTACCAAAAAAAAAAATTTCCCGAATTTTCTGCCAGTAGGGTAGGGCTATAGATAGCAACAGGGCATTTGTAGGATATTAACAGAGATCCCTAATGTCTCATAGATACATTTGCAAATTTTGAACAATTCCTCTTTCCTGGTAAACTTAGCTTAAAAATTAAATTGATCATAGCAGCTACTGAAAGAAAGGGTAACAATGATCAAAGACAGCATGCGATATAGAATCTTTTTGTTAAATTTGTGTTCCTGGCCCAGGCCTGTGCACCTGTGCATGTGTAGGTCTTTATAATACTTTCATACGTCAAGTTTCTTCCCTCAGGAATATTACTCATACATGGTTTTATATCTGAGTTGAACTGGTTAATATTATTTCCAACTTTGTTTCATCGCCCCTGGACTGATTATTTCTAGGTGTTAAGATTCAGCAGTAGTATCTACTATCCATTTTCTGACCCTGTACAATAGTAACACTCAGTAACTTTTGCCTCACTGAAATTATAAAAACAGTTACAATTGTACACTGTATTGCATCCAAATAAAATGTTAGTTCTGTCCTAGAATAGGTGGGTTGGATTACAAATTTATTAGAATTTGGAAAACAGGCCAAGGACTTTGGACAATTCAACTTTGTTATCCCCCAAATCTTTACCATTTTAAACTACCTCTCTTTTTAGCTGGAACAGTCATGACCAATTATGGAGAAGTTATAAATACCTTTCAGATCCACAGTTGTAAAGCTCGCACATAGTCCTCTGAATACTTGTATTTTTTATTGCACCTTTCAACTCCAGTGTTGCCCCTGCTAACTCATCCTCTCTTCCTTCCCTAATTTAGATGAGAGTGCAGCCCTTCAAAATGAGAAGCACCACCCACTCCTATAGATGAAGCAATTAAGTAGCCAGTTGGTTCTTCTCTGGTCACATGATCATAATCCAAGTGACCATATCTTATGTGCATGAATATAATACTTTCTCTGCTGCCATTTTTGCCTGCACACAATTCTTTCTCTTTGCGTAGACTAGTGTTGCTTTAGAAATACTACATGAGATCGTATCCCTCCCTTACTTAATGAGTTCCAATGGTTCTCACTGGACAAAGGAAAACAGGAAAATTTCCTAGTGTGGCCTACAAAGTGCTTTCTAAGTGGCCTCTGCCTCTCTCTCCAACCTCATTGTCAGTCCTTTCCTCTTTCTTGTATTTCAGTCATGTTCTCTCTCACTTTCTGAATCATACTAAATTCTTTTCCACTTCCTTCGGGAGCACATCCCCGTGGAGGCCATCTTGTTTTTCAGGTCTCAGCTTTGTTTTTCATGAACCTAGATATATCTCACCCACTCTTTCCTTCTACAGTCCTATGTTAAATGTATTTTTTTCTTCATGTAACAAATTTCATTTGTACAGTTGGTATTTCCCAAGAACTATAGATATAACAGTGAACAAAACATACTAAAAAAAATGTTAAGTAACGTTTTAGCTGGAGAAGGAGACAATAAGCAAGATAACTAAGTAATTGAATATTAAAACATTTAGATACTTAGTTTTATTTTAGATAGAATGGCTGGGAAGTCCAGCAGAGAAGGCTATATATCAGCAAAGAGGGCAAGGAGGAGAAGACCAAGCCAGGTGACAACCCAAAGAGACAGTGTTCAGGTGTGGAGAACAACCTGATTAACAAGTCCTGAGTCAGAAGAGTTCCTAGAATCATTGAGGAAGACAAGGAGCTACAGCAACCGAACTGGAATGATTTGGAAAGAACTGGTAAGAGTTGAGGCTATCTTTAATAGGTGGTGCTGGAAAAACTGGCTTTCCATATGCCAAAAACTAAAACTAGATCCAAGACTATCACTGTGCACTAAACTAAAGTCAAAATGGATCAAAGATCTAAATATTGAAACAGAAACACTAAATCTGCTGGAAAACAAAGCAGGTAGAAATCTTGAAGACATAGGGGTAGGTGAAGAATTCATGAACAAAAATCAGACTGCATGGGTAATACTTCCCAGAATCAACAACTGGGATCTGGTCTTATTAAAAAGTTTTTGCATGTCAAAAGAAATCTCTAACAGAGTGAAAAAAAAACCCACAAATTGGGAAAAAATCTTAGTCAACTGTCCTTCAGACAAAGGTCTTCTATCTAGAACATATAAAGAATTTTAAAAATTCAGGGCCTAGAAATTCAAAGACCCAATCCAAAAATGGGCATCTGAGATGAAAACACACTTCTCAGCTGAAGAAATACAAATGGCAAATAAATACACAAAAAAATGTTCAGCATCATTGGTCATTAGAGAAATGTAAATTAAAACAACCCTGAGATTCCATGTAACTCCAGAAAGAACGGCCAGGATCAAGAAAACCACCAATAACAAATGCTGAAGAGGCTGTGGGGGAAAAGGAACCCTTCTCCACTATTGGTGGGAGTGTAGACTGGTGCAGCCACTGTGGAAATCAGTGTGGAGGTTCCTCAAAAAGCTAAGATTGGAAGTCCCATTTGACCCAGCTATTCTGCTTCTGGGCATATTCCCAGAAGAAATGAAATCATCATACCACAGTGATATATGTGCACCCATGTTTATAGAAGCACAATTTGTAATAGCCAAATCTTGGAAACAGCCCAAATGCCCATCAATCGAGGAATGGATAAAAAAGATGTGGTACTTTTATACAATGGAGTACTATTCGGCTATAAAGAAGGATCACATTGCAGCTTTTATGGGTAAATGGATGCGACTTGAGACCATACTCATAAGTGACATAAATCAAACTCACATGTGTAAACCCTGCATCGTCTCCCTAGTGTAAGAAACTGAAAGACTCAATAAGATACAAAATCCCCAATAAATATGGGGAAAGGGTAAGAAACTGCTAAAGGAAAAAACAACTCAGGGAAAAGGAGAAAAGAAGGAAGGGAAAAGAAAAGA
>RJWT010004953.1:0-32048 GCA_004365215.1 Cuniculus paca
TCATGTGTGTGTATGTTGAGTGGGGAGATAGAAAATATTTTATGATTAAAATAGTTCCAAGGTGAATGTAACTACTATGTATCACAAACACATGCTAACAAAAATTAAATGCATATTGTAAAATATCTATTATTATATTGTAAAAATGATTCTGAATGTGGAATGGGTCCAGGAAGCTGGCCGGGACGCCAGCTCCATCAGTGGGCAGGAATCCTGGAAGCTGTGGCTGGCGGTCCCAAGGCAGCTAAGGCATGGGGAACTCTGTTCAACTGTGTCCCTCATGCAGTGCTCCTTGGACACTGCTGATGGGCAGTGTGGGTGCTGTGGCCCGAGACTCTTCCCTGCCTGAGGTGTGTGAGACATGGCAGATTGCACAGACCTCCAGTCCTGATGACACTTCCTTTCATGTCCTTTCTTCCAAGAAACTTATCTGCTGTTGCTGCTCCCCTACTCACTCTGTTTAAAATTTAGCTTAGCGCTCATGGGTTCTACATAAATCATAATTTTAGTTGCCTTCCAGCTTCACAGTAAGAGCTGAGGTCATGTGTACTTTCGGCAGGGGAGGGGAAAGAGGGGGCGAGAGGCATTTATCAAAGTCATGACAGACTTGGGGGATTGAAAACGTACAATTAGAGTGAGGAAAACCTATGCCCTTTGGTCTTCAGGTTTTACTTGAGCCCACTTTTAGTATCTGAGTAGGCTTGAATTCTTTTTTTTCTTATCCACAGGCTTCATTTTCCTGTGATGTCTCATTACTCAGTAACTAGAAAGAAATATAAATAACCAGGACCTACGGTGAAACTTCCTGAGTCTGGGCATCATTTGCAATCACTCCGGCTTTGGTTCAGGAAGAGAAGGTGGTAATGTCTACTACAGGTGTGGATAGGCCAAGAACAACAGCCAATTTTCAATCTTTCTGTATCTCTATCTTCCTACCATCCTCCATTTGTGAGTGTATGCATGTATCTATCATCTGTCCTCTCTTTATCTACTCAATGTATTGAGTCTTCAGATTGAAGAAAGTTGTTTCCAAAGGATCTGCACTTTGGGATCAGAGAGATGTTGATGATGTGCATGTGAAAGAGACAAGAGTGCATGAAGGACCACACAGAAAGGAGCTCTAAGGCAGCAGCTCTGCGCCAAGCATTGTCCTAGATTCCCTGCATAGCCCATCTAACCCGTGCTCCTGACAACTGTGCATCAGGTCTTGGTGTCTCGCTGCACCAAATCAGAAGAAACGTTCCCAGTGCCATGTAGCTAAGAAGTAGTAAATTTATCCTACTTTCACATGCTAGCACACTAAGAAATGAGTTCCAGAGAAAATAATTATCAAATAAATTAAATAAGAAAGCAGGCATAAATGCATATTCTTGTGACCATGCTGTGCCCTCAGGAGGATTACTCCAGCAAGTCACCAACCCTCATTCATGTCACTGCAGCTCCTGTCCCTTTACTGACTCTCTAAGAACCCCATCTCTCACCTCTTTCTCATGGACAGACAGCCTCCTGCTAAACAGAGGTCCTTGTCCAGGAGCTGCTCATGCAATCTGGGCACCCTACTCACCCTGACTGAAGGATCGTCTCCAGGACCCCTCATCAGGGCAGGAGACCCCCAGTAGCTCCTACAATACTAACTTCTTATGCCATCTCCATCTCCCCCAAAGTCACAATAAGTCAATGGAGCATGTTTATTTTATGAGACTTTGGTGAGATGCTATTTGAAAAGTACTAAATATTTCAGGTAATTTTTTGTTCATAGAAAAAAAAATGATTCCACCAGTGCTTTAAACTCTGCCAACAGCAAGAAACCATGAAAGGGCATTTTTAGAAGCGACGGTCAAATTCGTCAACATCCATTGCATCAAGCTGGAACTGAGTCGTTACGGCGAAGCCTTTGTCCTGTGGACGCAAAGGTCAGTCAGCAACCAAAGAAGAAAGTGTGGTGCATGGGCCATGCACGTGCCCCTAACCAGCTTAACTAGCCATGTGATCTCGAAGTCTCCCCTCTGTCTCTCTTTCCTCTCCATAAAATAGGACCCACGAGGTGCATCCTGCTGTCCCTGGAAGTTTTGGTATCAATCGAGTGAGATAGTGACTATGGGAGAGTTGTGAAAAAAGTTACCAAGAAGCCTTATATAAGCTATCAACACCAATTCCATTAAGCTAGAGCTGAGTCACTCAGACTGGCAATGAGGCAACAATGATAAAGGAGAAAAGGTTGTGGAAAATCTAGAGGGGATGCTGAGCTGAATCATTCTCCCTGGGCTTTGTCATGTTGGGGTAAGTCAGTGGAGGGTGTCAGAGCAGAGGCCACAGCAGGGGATCTCTAGGGGGCGCACTTTGGTCTGCAAAGTGGCTCAAGTGGGAGAAGGTGAACGCAAAGGAAGAAACAAATTGACAGCCGCAGATACTTCATAAGGGATCACTCATCCAATCGGCAATTCACTCTACTAACATTCATTGAGCACACAGTAGGAGAAAGCACTGGGCTAGATGCTGTGGGGGCTTCAGTCTGCGTGGTGTAGTCTTGGTCACTGGTCCTAGAAATAACAATGTCTAATGAAATAAATGTCATAAGTGAGGTACTGAAATCTCAGTCTCTGTGCGCATTCGAGGCAAGCTTGAAGCACCACCTCAAGAGAACCCGAGGAGTGAGCTCCTCCTATGTTTGGCAGGGTTAGAGATTCCTATTTGGGGGTTGGGCGTGTGGTGAGGCGATACACCAAAGGGCACTGCCAGAGTTGAGGTTGGTTTGTTCTGAAAGGCGTTGGAAGGGATTAGGATGCAGGGTTATGTTGCTTGGTTACCAAATATGGCATAGAGCATCCTGCAGGCTGACCTAGTGCAAGGAACTCAAGGGATAGTTCAGCTCCTATTTCTGTTCCCAGAACTATCTGGTTACTAGCTCCCCTGAGCCCAAAGTGTCTCTTCATTTCCATTTGTGAAATACAGATCATGATATTCACCCTTTTGGAATGACGTGAGAATTAACATGGTCAGAAATGCAAATCACCAATCAGGTGCTCAGCAGAATCAAGTCTTCCTAAAGAGCAGGCGCTGCCTCAGGTATTGTCTTCGGGAGATTAAAGCGTTTGGAAGAAATCATCTCCTAATATTTTTCTGCTGACTCCAGAACTTCATCTAAAATACCACATTAACAGCACACTCTCTTCCCTGGCATTTTGGGTATTCTCAGTGTACAGAAGTGACCCTCCCCATGGTGAACAGATTCTCACTGTCTGGTCAGAGGCATTTCCCAGAGAGTTAGTGAATAGAGGGCCCCCGTCTGCTGCCCCTGCATGTATCTGAACAGCAATGGACACTTTGGAAATTTGATTTTCAAGGGTATCATCCAACTGTTCTCTGTGCCTGCGGTAAGCTGCAGTGAATGAAAATAATTTTACCTGCAATATTTAGAGCTGGGACTAATGAATCTTCATATCTTTTCAAACTCATCTATTCTTATTTAAAAGCAATGAATAGTGGCAGTTTGGAAAGATGTACTTGTTCATGGGTGCAATAAAAAATAGATGGCTTTGCAGCACAGAGTTCTTAATGTCCTTTCCCTAGGGGGAAAATAATTGCTATGAGGAATTAAAATTTAACTTCTTGCTCTTATTCCTTCAAAAAAGGACAGTGTAATCTTTGCTTCTTTCTCTTTAGTTTGCCCAACTTAAGTCCTGAATGCTTTATAAATATAAATGTATATATAATATATTAGCCTACATTTGGCACGATAGTAACAAAATAAACTTACATTTTATTGGATTTTTTTTTTCCAGCGAAACTCAAAAAACTCAGAGGCTTCAGTTCAACATGCAGAATTCAGACTTTGGGCCTAACTTTCCCCAATTTACAGATGAGTTAATAGTGCCCAGAGCCAACACTTATCTCAGAATTTCTGTGAAAAGCCTTTCAGAAGAAAATGGTCTCTAAGCAGAAAAAAGTGAGTCTGTCCTTCAGGGCAGATGGATGAGATGTGTCAGGGAGGCAGTGTTGCTAGTCCTACTCTCTGGATTACAATTTCATCCCAGATGAGGACCAGTATCACCATCTGGAGGGCAGAGATAAATTCTACTCATGCTACTTGGTTTTCTTTTTTTCAGTGGTATGGTAGAAACCAGTGTCTGGATTTGTGTGACATTGGGAATGTCTCTAGATATTCTGGTGCTGAGTTTTCTCATCTGTATGTAGGAAGGGCTGGATTTAGAGATGGAACACACCCACAGTGCTCACTGTCACCCCACAATCTTGTGCCACATCAGATGCCCACAACAACCTCGGCACCACTGAGCCTACAGTTGGCCACACCATATTTCCACCATTGGGCTTTAGGTGGCTGCCAAGATCTGAGAAGAATTAATAGATAAAAAGTGAAATTGTTCAGGAAGGTATCTTGGAGGGGTGTAGTTGTGTTAAATGGAATTCTATTTTTAGTTTTCTGAGGAATCTCCACACCGAGTCCCACAGTGATTGTACTAGTTTACATTCCTGCCTACAATTAGGAGATTCCTTTTTCACCACAGCCATGTCAGCATTTGTTATTAACTGATTTCTTGATGATAGCCATTGTTTCTAGAGTAAGATGAAATTTTACAGTGATACATTTTTACTAATGTTAATAATAGCACATTTATAGTAGCTAAATTTTGGAAGCAGACTATATATCCATCAGTGGATGAATGGACTAAGAAAATATGGTATTTATACACAGTAGAATACTACTCTATTATGAAGAAAGATAAGTTTGAGTCATTTGTAGGAAAATGGATGCCCCTTGAAAACATAATGTTAAGTGAAATAAATCCAACACACAGGCTCAATTACTCTATGGTTTCTCTCATATGAGAAATTCAAGGTATAAATAAAGTAAAGAGCAAACTAAAAGATAGACAGGAAACAGGGAGATTGATCTTTTGCAAGTGGTAAGGGGACCAGGAGATAGTGGGGCAGGGAGAAAGGGGCAGAGGAAGGGGACACAAAAAAATTAAGATGTATCATGTACCTTCAGTGAAAGTAATCATTATGTATATCAAACATACTAATATAAAAATAAAAGTAGAATCCATTTTTCCATCCATGGACTGGAAGATTTGAGGTACCACCTAAAATCCAAGGATTCTCTTCCTTATACAGCTGGCCTACATTTAATAACAATGATTTAAAACAATTCGAACATTGGAAAGCACCCAGAATATTCTCTGTTAGACAGCAGCCCTGGGGCATAGGGACCCAGACTAATGAACATCACACGCATAGCCCACGGCAGTCAAGTACTAACTGATGGGCTGTTGGGGTCTGACCTCAGGATATAGAGATATCATCTGGTTTCTCCTAAAAGCAAACCACACTACGTGATTTTAAAACTATGCTGCAAGCAAAGGAGAAAGAGAACATTTAGCAATAAAATGATCCAGCTATTGGCAGCAACACACTATTAGATCTCTGCGGAAGTTTTGGTGTGGCTGTGGTTGAGATGACACTGCAGAGACAGAGCCCTGAGCATGATGATCTTTAGCCTCCTGGACCTCACCAGGAAGGGACAGTGGTTTGAGGCAATAAAGAATTACATTTGCATGCTTATTATCCAATGTAAGGAACTCGTAGAGAACACAGTGTTCAGTGATGGCACTGATTAGGTCTCCATGAATAGACTTTGATGCATAATGTCTTGAGTGGTTTTATTTTACTCTGGACTCTAAATTTATTTGCCTAGAGGAGCCAAGACACTCTTAAAAGAAACAAGGCATTTTGAAAACACAATATTGATTTATAACTGCAAAAGGATAATAGCTTTGGGAGAAATGAGGGTTTTTTTTGGTTAGTGTGTTACTTTTTCGTTGATGTGAAGCTCAGTCTCCTTGCAAAGAATCCCTAAATGGAAACAGATGAGGTTGCTCAGCTTTCTGTCTGTCTGCAAGCAGCTGCCATTCTTCCAGGACATCCTCTCTGACTTAGGCAGAGTCCACTGCACTGCTGTGGGGCCGCTATTTGGGTTGCCTGAAGTAGTCAGGGGAGGCCAATATAAGGGGAAGGGTGGAGCTCTTTGCAATTATCTGCACCCTCCCAGTACCAGCCTTTTTACACTCTGCTCACTCCCACGTAGCAAACTTCTAAGAGCGCTTGTGTAAGTCTGCCACAGCAACATGGCACAGGCTGCATGGCTTAATGCCAGAAATTTGTGTCTTCATGGCTTTGGAGGGTGGAAATCCAAGACCAAGGAGCCAGCAGGGTTGGCTCCTCTGAGAGCATGAAAGAAGGATCTATTCCAGGTCTCTCTTCTTGGCTTGCAGATGGCCACCTCTGGCTGTCTCTTTGCATGGTCAATCTGTGTGTCTTCCTCTAATGGAATTTACACTGGATTAGGGCCCACCCTAACATTTACATTTTAATTTAATTATCTCTTTAAAGGCTTTGCCTCTAGATCCATTCTGAGTTACTAGGACTTCAGCGTATGAATTTGGGGGAGGAGAATTGGGCCCATAGTAGCACTCATTATGATTTTGGTTCTTTTTCCAAGTTATTTGTGATTCCGTATATTATCTCACCTAAAATAGCAACCTGGGCTCATAATGAGCTGTGCACAATTGACCCCATTCTGCAAAGGAGGAAATTGAATTCTAGAAAGGAGAAGAAACTGCCCAAGATCCCAGGTATACATGTACAGTCATTTTATTTGGCAAATATTTATTTCTGAATTTTTAAAATAATGCTATGAACTTTATTTTTTTTTGCATAATAATTATAAATTGCACCTACGTGTCAAATTAGTAATTGCCCTTTCTTGACATATATCTGTACCTATCAGATTCTTTTTTTCTATCCCTTACATTTAGTAAATGCTCAATATTTAATATTTTTATTTCAATAGTTTTTGAATGTAGAGACTTTGGAAGAGGTCAAAGTGAAGCTACTAACTAGATAGTTTAATCTGTGAGGATAAAACCTTCCATGAGTATTAGGATATTGAACTTGTGATCAACACATATTTTTGAAAGTTTGTTGTATATACAAAAGTGCTACATTTTTCTTACTGTTCTTATTAAAAATGTTGATTGATAGTGTTAGTGACATTCAAAGAACTTAAAGAGATCTTTCTCTCATTCTTTCCCCCTAGGAATTCTTCATCTGTAAAGGGCAGAAAAGAAGTCCAGGAAAATGGTGATCCTTCTCCAAGGTCACAAAGCACGAGAAAGCCAGAGGAGGAAACACCATCCAGTGCAGCATAATATGTGGATGCATATTAAATATTTTCTTTTCTTTTTTTTCATATTAAATATTTTCTTTTCTTTTTTTCATATTAAATATTTTCTACCCTGAAGGATTTATTTCCAATATCTCACTTTCTTAGGCAGACACTCTCTTCCAATTAAAAGATCTGTAGGGGCATACAATGTTTCCTGCTACTTGTACATGCATAATTTATGTAGAAAAGCACATGATAGATCCAGATAGGGACTATTTACATAAGCAATATTCAACTGTTATTTGTTTGTTCAGTCGGAATATGTGTGAAGACTTGGAGTCCCCACCATCCCAAGTGCTGACTCACTAGAAGCGCAAGTCCTTCAAAGATAACACAGGCTTAGCAAGTAATGGTGGTCTTTCCTAGACTTAGACCTGACTGCAGGGGTTAAGAAAACAAAAACAAAGACATGTCTTGAACCCCAGACTCCTTTGGTTTCCAGACCTTCTGCTTTCGGATGCAGAGCAAGCAACCAGGGATCACACAACCCAGTATAAAGAACCAGATGAGCAGCAGCGGAGCCTTGGCATCATGCGGGACCCGGAGACTTGGCGTAACCTTGACATTACCCAAATTCTGCTGGAGGCAAACCAGACTCTTAACTCTATTTTTAATGTGGTTTTGAGCCTGAGATGCATATTTATATTGTATACAGCTGTGGTTGCTTGCAAAAGCAAAGCTCTGTGATAATGACTTTTGTTTTGCTTGGGAAAGAAACACTGTACTTGTATTCCTCCATAAACCTCTAAATTCTTTCCTGTAAAACCAGCAGTTTTATCTGGCCTTTGGTTTCTAATTTAAGTCCCTAATCTGGCTTCGATGCGAGGTGGACAGCTTTTTCAAATGTTAATTCCTTTGAAATCGTCATTTGTCAGATCTTCTGTGCCGAAACGACTCTATCTGGACTTGCATTAAACTTCAAAATCTATTTGTGGGTCAAAACACAGTCTATTTTGTCTTAAGAACAGAGAATCATGAGGTAACTATCACCAAAATACCCCAGTATGGTTTTGTATTCTCAGAATTAAATATGAGACTATTTCTCAGGGTGGTGCACAGAACATTCTGTTCTAAAACTGTGGCTTGCTTGTATATCTATGTCACTTTAAGAAATGTAACTGTGAGGCAGGGCTGATTCCATTTTCTTTCAGATGTAGAACTTATCAGTCTTAGTTCGTGGCTTTCTCTTGAATGTCAAAAGTTCAAGGGAAGTCAACCAACAGAACTATCATATTGAAAACCATATGTTACCGGGATAACACTTTGCAATATTGTTGTAGTTCCCTTCTGGATAGTTCAGCTTTTCCCCCAGTAAGTGATCCAAACCAAGAAACTGAGGCTTATTGCTTAGGAAAGGAGAGTGGTTATCACTTGAAATAACTCTGACAATGATCATAGAAACTAATTCATATAGATTATGTTGTGTGCTTGTCTCTGGTTGCTACAATTTGCATATATTAGTTCTACAAACCTACTCTTACCCTTTCACTAACCTTGAAAAAAAGTATACATCCAGGCTCACCATAAACTGTCCTTGACTTCAAAAATAGGAAATAAGATAGAAACTTAGGGGACAAACCCTTATTTACCACTAAAATACTTGTTTTCTGTGCAACTCCAGGAACTGAGTTTGAAAATGGGAATCTGCTCATATGCATTTTTAAAAAATAGATACCATGATCATTTCATGGTTGTTTATATCTGTGGGTTCTTGATTTATGGAGCCAACCAATAGCAAATGGAGAATATTTTAAAAATGTCATGTCTACTGAACATGTACACCTTTTTCTTGATATTGTTCCTTAATCAATATAGTATGTCAAGTACTTTTGTATCTCTTATATTGTATTAGGTATTATTGGAAATGTAGAACTGACTTAAGGTATAGGAAAGGATTTGCATAGATTCTGTGCAAATTCTTCACCATTTATGTGAACCTTGAGCCTTCAGGGCTTTTGGAATCCATAAGGGTTGCTGAAACCTATTCTCCACAGATAGCCAGAGATCAATATACTCAATTTCTCCCATTTCGCCCATTTTCAGGGGTGATTATTTCCAGAGGTCTGAGTAAGGAGTACAGGCATTGGATTTAGATTAAAGTTCATATTGTTAAATATTTTTCCTTGTGATCACCTTTGTGTTCATCTCCTCAGGGTAGCTTAGTGGTGAAAGGAAGCTGGGTGATTTCTTATCTATGAAATTTCTGTTTCATTTACAGTGTGCCTTAAAATTTTACACTTCTTCTAGTCTAACGCTTCTGCATCTCGCATTCAGGCTGAGCAAATACTGCCAATATGGGAAAGGTTCACTCACTAACATTTGGAAGAAAACTCCTAAAGAGCAAAGCATCTTACACGACATTGGTATGTTAGTTTTCCATCACTGGCAAAATGCTGGAAATAATTAGCTTATAAGGAGGAAAGATTTGTTTTGGCTCACGATTTCAGAGGATTCCTAGCTTTTGAGTCTGTGACGAGCCAGTCCATTACAGCAGAAGCACATGGTGAAGAAAAGATGCTTATGGTGGCCAGGAAGTGAAGAGAGCAAAACACACTTGCAGCCAACTACTTCCTCCACATAGGCCCTATCTTCTAAAGTGTTCACTACCTCCCAAGAGCACAGCCAGCTGAGGACCAAGCCCTCAACACAGGAGTCTTGGGCAGATATGCCAGGTCCAAACTAGAAGAGCTGGGATATATGACTGAGTATATTTCTTTGTCCAAGAATGGATATTATCTCTGAGGACCGGATAGTGCCAAAATAGCACCTTTAACCAATAGAAGCTCTCCAGTCACTCTGCCCCGCTTCTTTGGAAACTTTTCCCCAGGGCCCTATAGATAACTCTGTGGAGAGGGAAGGATGCCCCTCGGTGAGGTGGGGGGGCCTTGTGTCCTGGATGCAGGCTGAGGGGAAGACTGCAGACCTAGGGCGGGGTGAGTCTTTGGAATGCCTGTCTTCTCTTGTCTGCTGCTAGATTGGAAGTGAACACTAGTCCTTTGACTCATGTCTTGGGATAGTGCAGCTTGCAGGAAGGACTAGAGTCTGGGGTCTCCTCAGTTTCTCTGCTCTGGGATGGGAGGCAGGGTCAGGAGGCCCATATTTTCCACTAGGCCTAAGCTCCTACCAGGAGCACTGAAATCAAATTCCTACAGGGTGCCCTAGATGGCTCTCAGCTGGACGCAGTTGCAGGCCTCCCTACCAGCAGGTTGGCTTCATTTCACCCCTACTCCTTCTGCACTGCCAAGGATGAGGAGGGCAATTCATCTGTGTCACTTCTTCAGGAATAAAATTTCATTTTGTTGCAACTATTTCGAATGAAACATTTCTAAAATGTACTGTATTTACCTGATTTAAAAGAAAACACCCTACTGTAATCTTATCTTGGTTACTTAGGATCAGAATTATGAATGGTGACCTTATGCAGTGGGTCACATGGCTTTGCAGAAGCAAGTACAGGAAGGAGAAAGAATGCATTCTCCAGAGCCAGATGATCCGGGGTTCAAATCTTAGCTCTCCCACACATCATGTCTTCATCTAAAGATGCAGTTAATTCCTCTACAGATTTCTTGTGATAGCCATGATGAGTAACCAATGGCTGATAGTCCAGGGTCCTTTCAGTGGTTGAGTCTATGTGGACTTTGTTTCCTTCCTGCATCCCTACCCTAGTATTAATACAAGAACAACAGTGGCTGAGGCTCTTGGGAAATGGCCTTACCTAACACCAGGACTGCTCATGTGTCAGCCTAAACACTGGCTGAATCCCCACATACAGACTATAGATGGAGGAGTTCAGGTTTTCATTACTAGAACTGATTTAAAGAAAGGGAAGTGAGTTTTTTTAAAAAAGAGAAAGAAAGAAAGAAAGAAAGAAAGAAAGAAAGAAAGAAAGAAAAAAACCTACGCACTGTTCATCTGTAAATATGCAAACAAGTGAAACCTCCAAATAATGAATTGACACATGTGAAATTTCTGTACCAGTACTTTACAAATACTAGCTCATTTGCCTGTCACAACAGCCTTATGAAGTAGATGCTGTGGAAAACAGAGATTCAGTTAAATATCACAGACTAACAAGTGGCAGGGCCTGGATCTGACCCCGGCTGTCTGGGTCCAGTGTCCGTTTTCTTAATTTCTATACTATATTCCAAAACTTAATCAGTATGCAGTATAATCTCATGTGTGTGCCCACCAGAGAGTATGGTATAGAAAATACTTTAACTAATAATGACTTTTCTGATGTACAATATCCATATCTTAATTTAGGAGGTGGTTATAAAAAAACACAGGGCAATGTTGGGACAGTAAAATATATTCTGTCATTACGACCAATCAAAATGCCCTTATAAAGGGAGAAAAGCATTGTTCAAAACTAAAAAGCTGTGACTCAGGGAATTCTATAAGACAAGTACAGCCCTTTCTCTCCTCCAATGTAGGTAGCACCAGATTCTCCTGTGGAATGGGACATCTGTGCCCCACTGTGTGGGTAGCCAGACAAGCAAATAAGGCCTCCCTCTTGTACATGTAAATGGTGACTTTCTCCATACTTGTCTTCTATAAAAAGATTTTCTGGGTGGTAGAGAGACAGGATGACTACATCTCAGGTGGAGAAGTGATACTCATCTACTAATCTTTAAAGTCAAAGTCAGGTGAGCTGTCCCAGCCTAACCTGCAGACAGCTACTGGGGAGCTTGGAGGTTCTGCTCCAGTGTGTCTGGATTAGTACTCAATATCTGTATATTCACAAGGGTTCCCTGTTGATTTTTCTGCCAGAGATATCTAGAATCATCCAAAAGCCTTGAGCTTCCTACTTTTTTCCACATCTAAGTGCAGAATCTCATACAGAACTCTAGGAGATTCTGTGTTTGTACTCAGTACATTAAAAAAAAATCCATAGTAATTCCATTTGACCCAGCTATATCTCTTCTGGATATCTTTCTGAGAGAGTTTAAAACATCATATTATAATGATACATGCATACTCACCCAAGTTTATCAAAACAAAACTCATAGCAACTAAATCTTAAAAGCAGTCTGTATGTCCATCAACAGGTGAATGGGTAAAGAAAATATATTTATGTACAATGGAGTATTACTCTGCCATGAAGAAAGGTACAGCTGAGTCATTTGTTGGACAATGGATGCGCCTTGAGACCAGGATGCTAAGTGAAATAAATCAGAAACAGATTAAATATCCCACGGTCTCTCTGTGACAAACCCACATAACTTAGAGGACAAAATAAATGATAAATGATAGAAAAGAGTGGGATAGACTTCATGGAGATGGAAAGAGGATCTGGAGAGGGGAAGTAAAAATGACTAAGATTTAATATGAATGTGTACTAACTCCCCAAGATGAATATAATTATCATGCACTGCATATACAGATAAAAAAGGAAAGAAATTATAAAAACAGAAAAAATAAAAGGCCCAACACATTAATGAGAGCTTCATGGTTCATGTTACATGTCACCCTGCCTGGTTCCCGAGATGCCCACGACTGCGTTTATTTCTAGGTGTGCCTGCAAAGGTGCTTCTGGGGGAGACTATCATTTCTATCTGAGGACTGAGGAAAACAGATGGTCCTCCCCAATGTGGGCGACCATTCCGCAGTTGGTTGAGGGCCAGAATAGAAGAAACAGGTGGAAGAAGGTTGAATTTGAATTCTCTTGTTGACTACTTCAACTGGAAATCAGTCTTTTGTCCTCAGTACTTCCGGTTCTCAGATCTTTGGATTTTGGCCGACACGGACACCATGCGCTGTCAGGTTCTCGGGCCTCCACACCACCTCGTTCTCGGGTCTCCAGTCTGCAGCGGATGCATTGTAAGACTTTTCAGCTTCCGTAACCACGTGAGTCCATTCGTTGTCATAAATCTCATTCATGTATACATCCTGTTGGTTCTGTTTCTCTGGAGGAGCCTGATGAAGACCAAGGGCAGTTCTCCCAGTAAGTGAGAATTTTGCCTCATTTGTTTTCATAAAACAGGGATATATCACGCACTGACCAGTTCTATAAACACACTTGAAAACCAGGCCACCGCGCCTCTTCCCACAGCCAGCCTTGAGCTTTGTCCACTGCACTTCAGTTTGAGCCCCTCTTGCTGAAGACTGAAAGAACCTCTGAGCTTCCTTCTCAGGACAAAAAGTCTGTCGAGATAAGAGCCAGACCATCACACGAGCTGGTCAACAGTGACATCATTCTAAATATTTGACTCTGGGGATAAGAGTAATTGAAAACATGCTTCCATTTTCCAGGCACTGTGTATAACACTGGCTTTTACTTCTGTAAAATATCCTAAGTGCAATCCTGAGTGCACCAACTTTTTTTAATATAAGGTTTTACTTTATCTTCATCACATGCTACAAAAGCAATGTGTAGTAACTGAATAACCAACTAACTATTCCCATCTTCTGTTTCTAAAATATGCTGAATTTCTAGTCTGAGTATGTGTATGTCTCTGTGTGTTCATGTGATTGTACTAATTGTGGTTTTATTAGCTTAAGTTTTTCAATTTAGTCATAGAATGAAAAGTAGAATGGTGGTGGAAATTTTTATACTGTTCGAAATCATACACCATTCCACTGTGTAGCCATTTGGGATTTCACAGAGAATCTCCAACTTAGAAGAAATGTCATAGATCATCTAGTTCAAAATCTTACACTATTTTTCATATTACAAAATAAAAAACAATTTTTAAAATCCCCCAAATCTGAAGGCCACAGTATCTTCTTTCAAAAAAAACCTGCACTTTTTGCTAGTTGTGTCTTCTGCTCTTGCTGCATGTTATTAAGTTTTTCAAATCTCACCTGCATATATCATTCTTTGCATGTCCTTTTTTCTTCTTGGCTGTTGCTGTGTCTTACCATTGTTCCTAGTTTAAAGACATCATTTTCTTTTTTGTAGAATTTTATTTTGTTCTGCATTGTTTATGCCTTTTACCTTTTGTAAGAGTCTATACCCTGCAATGGTTCTACACTGGGAGAAAAGAAGAACCATGTTTTGCAGCCAGCCTGAAGCTACCATCACTCCCCATTGGAGGCTTATGAGAGACTTAAGATATCATTTTACCAGGGACTGCAACAATGGCAACTTTTCAGCCTCATCATTTTCTCCGAGGAGTCTTAAGGAAGAAAAGTCACAAGGCATTGGTTTACAAACAGAAGGTAAAATAATACCAGTTGCCTGGATCTTTTTCCCTGAACTCCAATGAGAAGTGTTTATAATCCAGCTGAGCCACACAGAAAACCCTAATAGGCCTCTTTCCCTTCAAAGCCCAAAACCAAGTCTGTGATTTCATCAGTTTGTAAGCCGAGAACTGTCCACCATGCGGGAAGTAGGACCAAGTGGTGTGGAACCCAGGCAGATATTTCTATATGGCCTGTCTCACCTGTCTACATGGGAAGGTCACACACATCAGGTTAGCTTCTTAAAAAGTTCACCTTTAAAAACAAAAAGAGATATGATGAATGTCTGGGAAAATGATATTCACAGTAAATATTCTCTTCGGATTTAAAAAAAGTAGTTTAATTCTGGTGTCAAGAATAATGCGGGAAAGGTAGACAGGGGAGGCAGAGGAGAAAGGAAAACTTACAACATTCTTGGCTACTTTGAGATCCTTTTAGTTCACCAAAAAGACAAAACTTTGCACAGTTTTGGCAGTCAGGAGCCTTCCACAGCATCTAATCAGCTGCTGGTCAATGATATCTGCTCTGAATTTAAAGAAAACATTTAAAAATTTTGTTTCTTAGTCTTTCAAAAAGAATTTTTGAAATGGCAAAAACATTCCTGTATAACCAAATAAAAAGATACTCCCTATAAGGAAAATGCAAATTATTCCCTGTCCACTCTCCTTCATAAATATTAATGGAATTCCCTTCAAATTTTCCTGTCCAAATATATCCCACATATAGATATATTGTCAATTGGTTGGTTTATATTACAGTAGAATCATGCTATCGTGAATGATCAAAATATACAGTGAATGTTTAAATGTAAAGAAATTATTACAGTAAGAGACACAGTGCCATTAATACCTTTCAAAATGCTCCTCCTCTGTTTGAACCGTGTCTTTACGAGATGTGATCAAAAATACACTGAATGCTGCTGCCCAATGCTATTCAACAAAAAGGCAGGTTTGTAAAAACATGGCGGTGTGTCCTCATCTGTCTTATTCACAAAATGTGTCATCATGTGATTCCTGGCCCTTCCCCAAATTCAAAATGACATTGAAAAGTAAATGTTTTCAATCAGTTCAAGACACTGAGTTGGCAGCCATGACAGTGCAACTAAAGACACTTACAAAAGAGGACTCCAGAACTGCTTCAGAAAGTGGCAAGGATGATGGGATGAGTGTGTTCAAAGTGGGGAGGACTAATTTGAGGGGGTTAATGGTTATGTATCATTTAAATTTAAATATTCATCATATTTTTCAATCATACCTCATATATACAAATTCTGTAGCTTGTCATTTAGCAATATTTTGTTACCTAGTTATATTACACGGTCATTTCCACAAGTGGATAGTTTTAAATTCAACCTTATTTTTTTTCTAATCTCTTTCTGCATATGCATTGACAGATATAAATACATTGTTAAGATGGAATTATATTATGCATATTATTTTCTTTCTTTTGCATATCTCCTCTCTGCCTTTTTCCTTATCCACTGCACCTGCATCATCCCCACTGCCTGTTCAGCCACTCGCTATCTTGCTATCAACTTATATGTACATTTCTGTATGTGTTTTATACTTACAAAACAGCATAATAAGATACGTACACATGTATATATACATGATTTCATGAAAATGATTTTGGGCATTTAAGGATCAAGTTCATTTTTAAGATAATCGTGCAATATGGAATAATTTAGACAAGCAAAGTGGGAGAGAAACTCTGCATGCTTATAAAATCCATATATCTCTAGGATTAAAATTTTTAGGGCAAGATTGTTAAATATTTTTCATATTTGAAGTGAAACAAGAGTTATATCCTGACTTAGAAAGATATACCTTGTTTCATGAGTTGCCAGGATAGAGAAGCCATGGTGACATCCATCAATAAAGCAGGTCATTTGCAACCTCTGATGTTTAGGAGAAAATCTTTCCCTCTTTCACAGACAGCTGAATCCAGTTAGAAAGTTTCTGGGTAGTAGTAGAAGGAACAAGAAAATATGTACATTGAAGGTCCACTCCGTACCAGGCATTTTGACATATTTTATTTCATTTAATTCTTGTGCCAAGAATTCTGCACTGTAGACAATTTGCATGCTCATTTTATAATCAAGAAAACTGAGGATAAGAAAGTTTAAAGAATCTTGTCAAAGATCACATAACTAGTAAGTGATGGGAGTGACATTTCAATTGGGTCTGTCTGGCTCCAAAAACCATGTTTTGTCTGGTATGCCATGAATGGTATCTCTGCTGAACAGAAAGTTGCGGATTGTAATCTTCTCATCTATACCTGAACAGGCATGAGCCAACTTTGGCATCAGTGGGGATGCAGGTCATCTGAGGTAATTGTCTCACTGTAGAAGCTCTTTTTCCTTTGTTTTTCTTTCTTTTCTATCTTTCTGTTTTTCTGTCTTGAAGACTTCCAGGACCATCCATATGAAATGTTCAGACAAGAGCACAATAAAATAAAACACACCTAGAGTTTACCTTTATTCAGCAATCTTCTTTGTACCTACTGTACTCCATCATTACTTGCCACAATGTTAGAAGAGGTGATCGGATGGACAAATAATGTACATTATGCTGCTAAATGCAAAGACCAGAGGAGTGACCTATGTACACTGGGGCACATTTCATGATTTTCTGTAGAATTTAAAGGAGCAGTGTTGCTGGTGGTCATTTATATCCAGATGAGAAGAAACTGTTATAGGAGTGGAAATGTTTTGCTAGGAAGTTCTCAGGGAAAACTACCCCTGGACCCCACCATGCTGACAAATTGGGATTGTAAGGGCCACCTCAGGCCTAGCTTATCTTCAATCCTGACAATCAGGTTAAAACCAAGAAAAATCCTTGAAGCTACTCTTCAAGTGATGCTAGTGGGGTAGAGGCTGCCAGTCAGTCATTGAGGCGTCCAACGTGTCTTCCCTACCTACCGTTTGCACTTGGGTGTGTCTATGTGTGGGACTTTTGAACTGATGACATTTTGATAAAATCTGGGATCTTGAATTGATGCAGTAATGGGTTGGGGCTTTTAGGGGTGCTTATGACATGCATGTGAATCTTTATAGGCCAGAGACAGACTATGGTAGGCTGTGAAGTGGCCCCCAAAGATATTCAGCTCCTACCTATGGAATCTGTCACTGTTATAGAGTGAAAAAGACTTCTGATGCATCTAAATTAAAGATCTGGAAGTGAGACATTTGTCTTGGATTATTAGGGTAGATCCCAACTCCAGTCCCATTCCTCCTCCTCCTCACTACAGAGACACAAATCTTTCATCAGTGGAGAGAGATGTCACACCGCTGACTTTGGAGGTGAAGGAAGCCATGCTTGGGAAACTGTTAAAACCAAGAGCAAATGCAGTCCCTTCAGTCTTCTATGGGGAGCAAGGTCCTGTGTATACCTTCACTTGGCCCAGTGACATTAATTTCAGACTTCTGACCTTTCGAATTTTAAGACAATGAATATGCATTGCTTTAATCTATGAAGTTACAGCAACCCAAATTTTTATAGCAACAAGAAGAAACTAATGCATAAGGATTGAGTTTGGGCCAATGATATCTGAACACATTGGGCACAATTTCAGGCTTGATCTATAAGAACTGCCCACATAGCCCCCTCAGTGGTCCTTAAAACTGCAAGGAGAAAACCTCATTGACCACAGAAGCCAAAGGATGATGAAGGCAGTAGGGGTTCCTGAGTGCTGGGATGGCTGTGGACAGAAGAGGCCTTGCTGACCTAGAACTGATCAACAAGATGTATGCTTCCATTGCATGTAAGCTGTTACTCCTTTAAAACTGGATTGTGACAGGGGTCTGTGCTAGCCTGGCTAACATGGTGGATGCATGCATTTTCTTGCCTCATGTCTGTCTCTTACTAATAGATTGGATTAGTCTTATCCTTACTGGTCATAGAAAAGCATGGTACTTACTGGTCGAAACTCTAGCAATGGTGGATCTCCCCAGGCACTTATGCAAAGTTTTATTTTGAGAAAAGGATCAAAAGATGGAGGAAGCAGGGCAGGAGGGGAGAGGGAGGGAATGTAAAAAGAATTAAGAAGTGTTATGTGCATGCACCAACTCCCCACAATATACTTGTTATGTACTGCAAGCATGCACTACTGAAAAGACAACACCAAAATTTTATTTTGTGTTCTTTTTGCTGGCTTTGTTCCTGAGAAGGTACACACAGAGGAAGCTGAGAGTCTAGAGAAGTAGTTGGGTATATACCATCTAACATTTCATACCCCTGCTAGAAAAAACGGAAAAAGCACTATGTATCCACCTACCTACCTACTTACCTATCCATTTGTGACTATTCTAGAGATACTCATTTAATCCTTAATCCAAAATAGATAGAAAGATTATGGACAGACAGACAGACAAATAGGTAGTGTTGACCCTTGTATTCATGAGGGATTGGTTTCAGGACTTCATGTAGACACCAAAATCCACAGACACCAAGTCTGGTATTTAACAGGACTTGAAAGATGCCCAATCTATTTGTGTACAATGTATGCAAATCCTCCCATGTACTACATCACCTCCAGATCATTTATGATGCCTAATACAGTGTAAACACTACCAAATAGTTATACTGCATTGCTCAGGGAGTAATTATAGAAAAAGGCTATGAACATTCAGCACCGCAGCATGTTTCCCGTGTGTGTGTGTGTGTGTGTGTGTGTGTGGTGTTAGAGAGTGAATCTAGGCCATCACACCTACCAGACATGTGCTCTACCAAGGAGTGCCTCCCCAGCCCCTGAACTATTTTTGATCCCTAGTTGGTTCCATTCACAAATGAGGAACCCGTGTCAGGAAGCCAGCTGCATATACATAGATACAGAGATGCGCCTGTGAATGTTCTCAGAACAGTGTTTGGCACCCTGTGTTATATAAATATTTACCATTGTTACGATGAAGACAAAGAACACACAAAGAGTTGCAAAACTGCACAGCAGGAGAGCATAATTCTCCTTGGGGGTGGGAGGGATGTCTCACATAGCACAGTAGGTTTCAAAGCTGATTCCCAAAGACTGGAAGGTGGGCAGTGATGAGCGAGGGAGGCTTAGGGATGCGGAAACAGAATGTGCACAGTCTCTGAGGCAGAAAGACACATGGTATCGTAGAGGGGGAAGAAGCTGCTGATGGCTGGGGTGAAGCGTGAAGGGAAGAAGACGAAAGCCTTGGAACTGGAGATGCAGGCAGAGGCCACATGTGGCTCACGAGCCTCGCAGTATCTCTAGATGCAGGTGGACCTGTCACTAAGAAGACTCTCCGATGAAAGAACAGTAACTGATAAGCCAATATTTTTAGACTTGTTATGTGGAATGATGTGTTTATTATTTTAGAGAAGCTTTAATGGGCTAAAGTGAGCTCAGTTTGTCTTCCTGGATTTTTTTTTCTGGCATTAATAAATCAAACATAACAAATTATACATTAGTGGGAAAAAAACAAAAAAGAAAAAAGAGAAAGAGTGAGATCATCTTTCCCCTTGCACTGCCTGAGGCCAGGCAGAGGGAGCAGCCTGTTTCTCCTCTTAGGTCAGCGGCTCTGGGATTGCGCCACCGTTGCAGGAGGGACCCGGGTTCGTACTGACTCCTTGTCCTCTGGCCCCCTCTCTGTTCAGGGAGGTCCCGGGGCATCGTTGTCTGTGAGAGCATCTCTCGTGGATGCGATCTGACCCACACAGAAGACCCCAATCCTGAGAAGGGCAGGAGTCCTCCTGTGGTGTTGCCCAGCTCTCAGAGCCCACTGACCCGCTCTGCAATGTCACACAGAGCGGCACCCAAGCACTCTGCCTTGTTCGCCCCCGGGGAGTCTTTCTGCAGGTGACGGCTAGGACAGCGCAGCGGCTTCTGCTGAGCTCAGTGCTGCCTGGCTCGCTTTCTGTTTGCCAGCAAGAGACACAAAGCAAGAGACAAGAAGGTGCTCTCGGTGCTGGGAGCCTGTGCCCAGCCTTGAAAAAAGAAATCAATGTTTTCGACTTTCATAGCATCCCTACGGCTCTGTCTTGCTTCTGCAGTCCACCTTTGGGGTCATTTGATTTCTTTCAAACTAGCCTGGAGCTATTCTCCTTGTTTCAAAGAACGGTTGCTCAACTTTTACTGAGAACACTGTAGGGTCTTTCTTTTTTTTTTCCCAATTAAAAAAAATGTAATGCAGTAATTGTTTGTCCAAGGTTGATATTTTGGATGGATGAAACAACACGAAGGTGACCTAGAAGATGAAGCGATATTTATTTCTTTTTTCTGTAAAAGCACTTTGTAATTGTCAAAGTGTTGTGCAAGTAGCTATTGTTACTTCTTTGCATTACATCATGACTATGCATCATCCTTTCCACAGACAGAGGAAGCCGCAATTACTGAAATGTGAAGCAATTGTAAAACTTTCATGTGAACCTTAACCAATCAACACCCAAGGAAAAGGCACACGATGTATTCTAAGAGGCAGGGTGTCGATGCCTTAAAACGACAGAAGTCAATGTAGATTCCATAGCTAAAAAGAATTACTTTCAGAATCTGAAGGAGGACAAGATAATTAAAAGTTATATAGTACTTGTACAGATTACAGGATAACATCAGTAAGAAACCTACTCAAGGAAAGCTTTTTGTCAGTACCATGCATAAGCATGAGCGTGAGCGACAGAGAACGTATCCTGGCCCAGAATACTAGTTGTTCCTGCTGTGGATACCACTGCTTGCTTGAATTGCTGATAGGCAAGCAAGGAAAGAAAGAGTTGAGATGATCAATGGAGCTATTCGTAGTTGACATCTTGGCTTTGAGAGATGTTAATAATCTTCTTCAGTAGATGAGATCCTTTATTACTCTGGGCAGTTTTGTGGTGTTGATTACACAATGATTTCTGGTGATTCGCCACACAGTCAGAATTCATTGTGTGAGTAAGAATTATGATGTAATCATTTTATGTGATCAGATCTTAAATTCAGCTTGAAAAGCCCAGGCGAAGAGCTCTCATCTCCTGGCACCTGAACCCAGTGTTGGCCATAGAAGAGGCTTGCGTGCCTCTATGGACACCACTCTAAGAGGTGCTTTTTTTGCCTTGGCCGCATACCTTGAACTAAGAGCTGATCTTGTGTCTCAGTCTGCTTTCTGTTGCTATAACAAGATGACTGACTGGTAATATATACAGAAAAGAGATTTATTTGGATTATATTTCTGCAGCCAGGGAAATTCAAGAGTATGGTGCCAGCATTTGACAGGAGCCTTTGTACCACATCGTTGTGAAAAGGTAAGTGAATGCATACAAGAGAACAAAAGGGTTCACTTTTATGACAATGCACTCGCAGGATAGCAGACCCATTCCCATGACAACAACCATTGACTTAACTACCTCTTAGGCCCTCCCAACACTTTGGCAATGGGGATAAAGTTTCCAACATGTGAGTTTCAGGGCAGCACATTCGTGCTACAGCACTTCATCTTCAAAGCGATTTGCCACTGCTGCAGCCAGGCAGGGTCAGCGCTGCACAGTAGCTGCTGTTGGAGCATGGAAATCTCCACTCTACTCTGAGGACCCCTATTCCTTGCAAGAGCCTCATCTGAGTCTGGAAAAACGTAGGATGTTGTCCACTCAAATTTTTGGCCTTGGCATGGGGAAGAATTGTAGCAAGAATTCGTGTATTTCTTAAAGCCAAAAAGCCTGAGTGGTGAACATTTTAGACCCTGTGGGCAATCTTTCCACAACACAGTCACCACAACAAACTATAAAGTGGACACCTAGTCTAAGGGTGAGGGAGAAGCAACACAGACAGAGCCTGAGTCTCTAACAGTATGGAGCTCCACTGCTTTAACCCTGTACCACTCTATTCTATGGGAGAAGAAAATCCACGTCTAGCTTATTTAATACATGTATATTTTTTCTTCAACCAGATTTTATTGGTACATTTTAGATACACATGATGATCACATAATCCATGGATATTTTGAGGTCCAGATTGCTCTGTACCTAATCTCTTTCTCATTGTAGAGGTAACAAAACTATCCCTTCTCATACTTTCAGGAAACTGATCCAATATCCTATCAACTTAGTATATTCCATCACTCAGGATGGAACAGCAGAGACATGCACCATTTCTCAGCAGAAGGTAGAGAATGGGACTGGGAATGGCATTAACGTAATATAAGCGAGATTGGTGTAAATCCCATAAGAATGGATGTTACATGATGCAATCCCAAGTCTGCCACAAAACTGCATTGTTTTCTAGTCCACACTAGGCCACATATGAGTCAGGCCATTTCATTGCTAGAAACCAAAATACAAAACATGACCAAAGCTAAATCATTAGCATTGTATTGAGAAGACATAGAAGAGATCCTCAAAACAACTGGTAAAACCATGGGAAACAGTTTGGAAAATGCTCAGGAACATAGGTTACTGGCAACAATTAACATCATGGCCAAAACAAGCAACAGTCAGGGGAGGACACCACTGATGCACAGCACTGAACAGGAATCCACCATGAAGCATAAAACCTAGGGTTTCTGAAATCTTCACTGCTGCCACTCTGCCAGAATGGAATTTCCATGCTAATTTACACCACCAGTTTCCAGTTCCAGAATTTGGAACGAATGCATTAGGTTAGTGTAGTATTAGTCACATTTCTATGCCTCAACTGCAGGAAGGCTATGAATGTGAAAATTTGGGACTTTCAGCATTGGTAGTGAGAATCACACTTTGCCTCCCACTGAAAACATATGAACTGAGCAATCTTCCATTTGTAAGAGTGCTTCAAGTGTAAAAGAAAGAGAGAGAGAGAGAAACACAGACAGACAGAGAGACAGACAAAGACAGGTAGAAAGTCTGTAAGACCCTGTTGTCTCCTGCAAAACAAACAAGTTGCTTCAAATGTTCACGAAGTTCTTTGAGCTTTTCAGATGTTTCGACTCTATAATATTAACATCCAGATGCTGATGCATGTTATGAATATATTTATTGTCATTTTTAAAAAATGGGAGGCAAGAGCACATAGACCATCTGCTTTCTGAGCTACTTGTGCCTGGCAGGTAATTATCTACAACTGTCTGGGTGGCAAATAGATTTCATCTTCCATGCTAACTTCCATTGATGACTGAGGTTTCCAAAAATGGTTCTGCAAAAATGTAATTCAGAGAATAACCATATATTCATCAGGAAGGAGAGTTGATAATTCCTCTAGGCCTTGCAAGCCAGGTAAAAGGGAAGTGCCGACCCAGAGTAGAACTCTACGTAGAACATATGTCACACGTCTACAGTTAATTAGCAGGTACTTCCTCCCAGGCAGGATTGTTGGGGGTAGCAGTTGTGTAACCTACTCCTATGGTTCGAGTAAGTGTGCCCCAAATGCTCAGGTGTGGAAGGCTTTGTTTCCATCCTGTGGCATGATTGGGAGGTGGTGGAACTTTAAGAGGTTGGGCCCATGGGAAGGAAGTTAGGTTATTGAGGCCATGTTGTGAAAGGCGCTGTTGGGACTCTGCTTTTCCATCTCTCTCTTTTTCCTTCCCAGCTGTCTTGCAATGAGCAGCTTTGCTCCACCACTCACTCCCCGCCATTTTCTTCTGCCTCACTAGAGATCCAAAAGCAACAGAGTCAACTGATCGTGGACTGAAACCTCCAAAACTGTGAGCCCAAACAAAGCTCTCCTCCTTTAATGTTGATTATCTCAAGTATTTCATTACAGTAATGAAAAGCTGACTCATACAATCCATTTACCAAGGCTAACCCAAACACAGACATATTGGGGGCCAGAACCCTTCTTCACCAAATAGAGCTATGAATGGGGATTAATTTGGGTTCAAAGTAGCCAGGACTCTGACTAGCTGGGATAGATTATCTAGCAGCTCTGCACAGGCAGCATGGACACTAAGGTCCCCTAAGTCAACAGTCACCAATATAGATATTGTCCAGATACCATTCTGGTGTCCTTAAGTGATTCTAAGACATAGTAGAAGACCATGGTGTCATGGTCACAGCCAGCATTGTCTGTATATGAGGGGAGTGGGTTCCTTCCCCAGGGACAGACCTGAGGTGATGCCTCTACCTTGTGAATTTCAGAACAAATGTGACTGTAATAGGGGTAGAGCAATGTTGGAGAAGCAGAGCTATAGGAAAATCTGGGGCCTTTCCACACAAACCTTTTTCTGTTGGTAGATTCTGTGTTCTCCTCTAGCCCATCTGCCTCATTTGCATGTGGATTTGGCCTCTCTGGACTAGGCTAGACCAACTTGGTTCCTTGGAATGACAGGTGCACCAGATTTAGAGGACAGTTACCTTCCTATGACTTGGCATTCACTGTGCATTTGTATTTATCAAAATGCCCACTAGAAATTGAATATGGCCTGTGGCACTTATTTAGAAATGTGAGAATCTGATTGTAAAGGAAGTAGAAGTCTTATTTCACTCTATACTAATCAAGTGTTTGTTTTAAATAGAATCCATGTATTAAGGTGGTGACATAGTTACTTTTCTCATTGCTGAGACAAAATACCCAACACCCAAAGTCAAGGGAGGAGAGGTTTATTTTGTCTTACAGTTTGTAGAGGTTTCAGTTGATGGTCAGCTGGCTCCAAGGCAGAGTGGCATGGCAGAGGGGCATCACAGACAAGAGATAGTCCATGGTGTGGCAGGCAAAAGGCAGCAGCAGCAAGCAGCAAACCTGCCTTCCTTCTTTACCCCTTATATTCCATCCAGGCTATAAACTCATTGATTGGTGCCACACACAGGTGGGGCTTTTTATTATTCTATCCAGAACTATGCTAAACCAATCAGTGGGCTGATTTAGTACCACAAGCCCTTAATCCCAGTGTCATACACTCTAGATCTAGGTAGCTCTAAAAAGCCCCATCTATGAGCATGTGAGGCTTGAGGGAGCATCTAGATACAAGCCAAAACAGATACATTTAAAAAATTACCATTAAATAGTGTAGCCTTGACCAAATCATTAGGAAGTTAAAAAGATGAATTATGGAGTTCTGAGAAAAGTTGAAAAATGGTGGACTTTTTGGAAAGCTAGATTTCTGATTTTGTGATCGTAAGTGAAATAAATCAGACACGAAAGGTTAAAATTCACAAGATTTTTCTTATATGAGAAACCAAAGTACAAATAATTGAAAGAGCAAAATTGAAGGTGATAAGAAACAGGGAAGTAGACCTTATGCTGATGGGGATGGGCTCGAGGGATACAGGGAGAGGGAAGGGGAAGTGAAAAAGTATTAAGGTGTAATATGCACATGTAACAGCCCCCACCAGGCATCTATTCATCTTGTATTGCAAATGTGTATTAATTCAAACATTAGTCCCTTCAAAATACTTTACTGTGAAATATTTCTAACTTACAACGAAGGATAGGGCCCATGGTAAGAAATTATGTATCTACTGTCCAAGAAACAGACAAGCTGTGAGGCATGTGCAATTGAAGCATCCTGTGTTAGGCCTGAAGAAGTCATTTTCGTTTTCAGTCTGTTGAAATGATCTATGACCCATGAATGGAAATGTCAGCAAAAGTGTTTGTGTCACGTAAGATCCGTTGTTGTTGTGCAGTCTCCTCTCTTTACTGGTTCTGAGTGACTTCTGCTTGTTTCTGAAAGTCACGTCAGCCTTGGGAAGATGACGGTTGTCTTCATAAAAAGATGGTGAAGGGAGCGTCCTACACTCAAAGAAGGTCATTTTAGCAGTAAGACACCAAAGACAGTTTGCTCAAATCAATGTCACTGCAATCAGTGTATAAATTCCCAAGATGATAACTTCGAGGCGATGACAGTCATTTAACTGTGTAAATTCTTGAATGGCTAGAAACATCCATCATCCAATTTTATAGTCAGAGTTATCTTCAAAGTCTTTGTGGAAGGAGCTTCTATAAATTTTCACAGTAAGATTTGTAACTCTTGCTGCAGGGAAACTCCTTTTTATTTCAACCTTAAACCTCTTTCCCTATAATTCAGCTTATTGCATTCTGCTTGGCCCCTACATATAGTAATAGTGACTGTTTGATCCTCAGATGAAAGGTGTCTGTGTGCAGGTCCTATTGTTGACCTTGTTTTCAGATTAATAGCATCAGATTTAGTGACATTAAGTGCATTTCCAAAGTCACACAGTTGGGAAAGAGATGAGCTGGGAGTCTTACCAACTCAGATTCTGGAACCCTTCATCATAGTCCTTCTGACCCCAACAAGAGAAGATGCCTACTTAGAAAGAAAAGCTTATTTTCTTGGAGGTGGCAGTGGACACAGGTTTTTTCTACACACAAAGAGTGCATCTTGAGTGAATTGCTATGCCTTTAATTCCCTCAGGTCTTATAAACCTGATAAAAGTGAGGGGCCCCCAGTAGAGCTGTGCATGCATGTCACCTGTCCAGGTGAGCCGTCATCTCCACAAGAGGCTTCTCTGGAGAACTTACTCTGTTCCCTTGGAAAGACATGGTTTTGGCTTCTTTGCATTGGTTGCTAGGTAACTCACTGCAGGAGCCAGCTAGAATTACACATGCAATTCAGGGTATAAGAAAGATGACCGAACAGTGCACCTATAGGAATGTAAAAAACTCACGAGGTCCATTTTCCTCACGGGCCATGGTCCACCTTCCCAGGAGCCTTTGTTACTAACATACAGAGGAACAGAGACGGCCTTCCTCTTTCAGTCATAACCGCGTGTTGTATATAGTCTGTATTTTCTGCCGTAGAGATTTACAGTCTGCTCCACCGAATACAAACGCATATCCATTAATGCTAAGAAAACCCGAAAGGGTAAACTACACACAGGGTGGTCACTGAGAATGTCCTCACTGGATGTGAATTTCACCTAACACAAAAATCTTACTGTGTTAATTTTTCCCTACCACAACCTTAGTCTTTTCTTTCTTGGGAAAATCTATAATCCTGATCCTCCAACCCCTCCCATCTCCACCTCAGAGTTTCAGATCAAAGCTGCCTTTCCAAAAAAATTACTCAGAGATTTCCCTGATTTGCCAGCTTTTATTTAAAACTCTCTCCTTTCTGGGCTTTTGTATCATGGGAAAGGATTTTTCCGCTAACCTTCCCAATTCAAAATAATTTTAATTAAACTTTCTTCGAACATCTGGTACTCTCTTTCCATCTCAGCACAAGTAGGGGAATTTGAAAATTGGTCCCAATTTTTCACTCCCCTCTAGTGTTACTTTTGTTATGGGCGATGACCTAATGGAGGCAAAGTAACCTTAGCAGCCTTTTCACTTTGATTTCAACTGTGTGATTTTCATTGGTGACAGTGATATTGCGCTGTCCTAACAAATTGCTAGAGCTGTGGCTTTAAACAATTTCCATTCATTATCTCACAGTTTTTGTACATCAAAGGTTCTTTGGACTTAACTGGATCCTTTGCTTAGGGTCTCACAACACACAGATCAACAGAGTTTAGACTGATAGGCAGATTGTAAGGATAAATTTACTGCCACCCTCATTCAAACTCTTGGTTAAATTCAGTTCATTGCCAGTGTAATAAACAGATCTCTGTTTTTTGAAGATTTTGTCCTCGGGGCTCCATGTTTTTCTCACCCTTTCTTCCTTGTGGTCCCCTCCAGTCAGGGAAGGTTCATTTCCTTTTTTGTGCTTCAAATCTCACCATCTTCCCTTCTGTTTTCTCCATGTGTGGTTGGAGTAAAATCTCTGCTTTTAAGGATATTTGATTTGACTAGGCCACTTGGTCCTGGATAATCTATTTGGGTAAGGTGCATAATACTAGTTCCTTCTATAAAAAAAATCTAAACTCACGGAACTGTAGTAAAAGTGAAATAAAATAGTAAATTTACTCTTTCGAATGTTCATGAAATTGATACTGAGTTACTAACATAAGCTGAACATTATGTCAAGAATCAAGAAATCAAAGATATTTAAAGCAAAATTACCTTCTTAAGCACTGTATAGTCCAGTGAGAAAAGCATTTTATAAATTTTTTGTGTGTGTGTGTGGCACCGGGGATTGAACTCATGACCTTGTGCTTGCCAGGCAGGTGCTTAGGCCGCTGAGCTAGATCCCCGGCCCTCATTTTATAAATGTTAAAGTAGTCTGTCAAGCTAAAATATTGTTTCTCCTCCTCCTCCTCCTCCTCCTACTCCTCCTCCTCCTCTTTTTCCTCCTTCTCTTTTTTCATTCTCCTTCTTTTGCATCAGGCATGAATTGCCTTTCCATATCTCCTGTCTTATTTTCCTCTAACTTGCTGATTAACCATTGGCTTATTTAAAAAATTTACATCTCTCAAAACCTATCTTTATATTTTAAATTTTTAACGTGTGATTTGAAGATAGCTGAGTCAGTTTTTAACTGAAGTATATTAAAAATATTATGTCACTATTACTGTGTGATAGAACATAGTTACCCCTGTGCATTGAGGAATACCACTTGGCTTCAGAGAGTTCCAAATTCACCAAGCCCTAGAAGTAAGCACAGGAGCTTTTCAGTCAAAGGAATTAATTGTTCTTAGATCTTCACCAATCTTCTTCACTAACCTTCCTTAATAAAATACACCTTTGGGTAAATAGGCCTCGGTACCAAAACTCAACAACACAAATGACTTGCATGCAATTTTAATAAAGGATTATAATAGAAATGGTCTTACTGATTGGTAGTTGTGTTGGTTACTTTTCTCTCACTGCTGAGACAAAATAATTAAGGAAGAAAAGATTTATTTAGCTCACAGTTTGTGGAGCTTTCAGTCCATACTTGACTGGCTCCAAAGCAGGGTGGCACATGGCAGAGGGAAACAGTTCATGGTGGCAGAAGACCGCAAAAGCAACAAGAGCAAAAGGGAGGAGCACGTGCAGACTCTTTCTGTCCCTTATAACATATGCAGACTATCTGTCCCAGGGTGGGTGTAATACTCACACCCATAATCCCAGCATTGGACCATACATCAGTTGCAAATTCTAGAAGCCTGCCTCTATGACTGCATCAGGCTTTGGGGGGACATCCAGATACAAACCATAACAGCAGCTATCATGCAACAAAACCCCAGTGTGACTATTCGTCTTTTCATTGAGATGGTAATATTTCTAGAAATGCTTGTGGCCCTTAATAATTCTCTTTTTCAGACACAGTTGTTGTTCAGAATGGAGCTCAATCAAATGTCTTTAGAGCATTACACCCCTGTCACCAACCATGCTATTTGAAATGATTGGCTTGCTTTTCTGCTTCTTTCCTGTTATGATTTATACCTACATGTCCCCCCAAGAGCCTCAAGAGATCATGGGCAGGACTTTTGGAAGGATTATGGAGATTACAGCTAACTTGCATTAGGAGGTAGGCTGTGGTCTAAAGAGCCTGGCCACTGGGGGCATGGCCAGGAAGGGTAGTAGCTGTCATCCTGGTTCCTTGCTTTATGCTCTTTGCTTTCTAGCTGACATGATGTGAACAGTTTTTCTTCTGCCATGCCTCTCTGCCATGCCACTCTGCCTTGGGGCTGCAGATGATGGACTGAAACATGAGCCAGAATAAACCTCTCCATTCTAAGGTGCAGGTGCCTCTATTGTGTCTCAGTGATGAGAAAGCAGCTAACACATTTCCCCTTTGAATTATGTCCTTGGGCCAGAGAACATTTTCCCTTTGTTGGGCTGCCACTAATAGTAAAGAATAATGCTAAGTGTGCAAAGCTTGACCTGTTCTGGAACAATTTAAAGCAATGCAATTGACAGGCCAGCCGACAATACTGGCATTGAAACTACCTCAAGGACATGCCATCAGCTGCCTGAGAGCCCCCAGGAAGGCTGCTGGGCTGAGATAACATTCTTCTTCTCTCCAGCATCCAAATTAGCAGTGACTCCATGGAGACCTCTGAACTCCATCTAGAAAAGAGCCTTTGGTTCAGGCCCAGTGTTCACTCCAGGACCACTGTGAAACATTTGCTCAGGTCCCCTTACTGCTCTCAAAGACACTCTGACCTTGAGAACACTTCCACACGGAGTGAATGATTAAAAGGCAACAGACACTCACTGCCATCATACTTCCTAAGAAGGAGGCCAACAGGGTAGAATTTTCAGCCCCAAATTTAACTTTTATGTTTAAAGAGACCTCAGGAGTAGTTTGGATTATACTTTTGCCTTTAGGTAGGTTTTTCTTAAACATCAGAGAGCATTCGCCATTATTAATCAGGTATTAATTAGGCTATTACTACATATTGCCAAAGAAGCAAGGTCACCAACAGATACGTACTCTGAACATTTACTCTTAGAGCAAGTCTTACCCGGAAACTCCTAGATCCTGACTGATTTAATTAATTGCATAGACCAGGTGGTAGACTTTCTAAAATGAATATACCCCTTACTCTTACTTCTGTCCACCATTGTGCTTGCCAGTATTTGGCACACATTAAACATTTCAATAATGTTCGTGGCATGGATGAAAGGCCCAGATCTGTACTTTTGGCTTCTGCCTATTGACAAGATCCATTAACAACTGTAATGGACTAGACCATACCAGGTATTAAGACCTTCAATGCAGAATTTCCACTACTAGAAAATGGAAATCAATCAGGCCATTCCAGAGATACTGCAAGGATATGAGCTGTGGTGAATAAACAGATGGGAAGGAGAAGAGCAAGTACTTCTTGGTTAAATCGAATGCACGTGATGAAGAATAACCATTAGAAAAGCATGCCTGTGACATTGGTTAATAAAGTAATTGCATGAATTTATGAGTGCTACTTAAGTACACGCTAGTGACTGGACACAAGGAAAGTGAATTTATGGACTGAGCAGAGATTTAGCTGATAAGTGAATGAGAGTCTTCCTAAGTTTACAGGGAGAAGGTTATAAGTGAATTGACCTGAGGCATCTTAATTTCATGACTGAGGACCTCTTGGCAAAATCAAGTCATTTCTGGGTGTCTTGGTTACTTTTTCTCATTGCTGGGACAAAACACCTGACACCCAAAGTGAAGCAAGGAAAGGTTTATTTAGCTTACAGTTTCAGGAGATTTCAGTCCGTAATCAGCTGGCTCCAAGCCGGGTGGCGTGTACTGGGGCAACACTTCAAGGCAGCAGCAGAGCAAAAGGGCAAAATACAAGCCTTTTCTCTACCCTCAAATTGTACATAGGCCACCCCCCCCACCTTCAGGGTGGGTGTAACACAAAAGTGTCCTTGCTCTCCATTGCACAGGATGAGGATATTTACAAAGAACCCTGACTCCCTGCTGAGTCTCTAAGTTAAACTAAATCCACCCCTTGTCAACTTGGAAACCAGACATATTTCATTAAATCAGCCTCCAGATACCAAGACATGCTAATTCTTACCATTTTGCAACTTGAACATTATAACAAAACTTAACAATCCTTAAGAACCAGCAGTAAGTCAATCAACATTACATTACATTAGAAACATAACATTTTGTCCTTGGACACCCAAAGCCTCATGCACATCCCTCTATGCAGACAGCATTTAGTACATCTGCAAGTATCCAAAGTCCTAGCAGTTTCAGCACTGAAACAGTTTCAGCACTGCTGAAAAGTCCAAGTCCCAAGTCTCTGAAATGTAAGACAGACTCTTAGCTGCAAGTCCCTGTACAAATGAAAACAAAGTTAAACACTTAAAACATGCAAAGGCACAAGACAAACACTTTCATTCCAAAAGTTACAAACAGGAGGGCACAAAGCATTGGGAGCAAAACAAGTCCAAA